>CM062818.1:820726278-820947168 GCA_031772625.1 Pinus tabuliformis
GGAGGAAAACATGAAAAATATCATGTATTCTTATAGTGCTGGATCCCCGACACAAGTGAAGTCCGTAATCTCGTCATGGGAGGTGGAATTGAATGCCAAGGCGATAACAAAACTAATTCAAATAGAGGATTGTGAACCTTTGGTAATGGACCATGGACGCACATGCAGAAGGCTAACTCTGTTCAAATAGTCAGTCCAACTATAATGGGTAATGAAGAGCTTACTAGCGAGAGCCATGTCGGGAACCCAAAACTTGGATGTCACCCAGAAAACCCAACAATTTGAATCGAGCCTCAAGGACATTCAATGGGAAATACAGGTAGTACATGTATAGAATTACCATCAGAATGTCTTCCTTGGCTGCATGGAAAAACAAATGCAAAGTCCACAACAAAATGAAATGCCAGGATCGAGTGCAAAGAACCTTTCCCCAGTAAAATCGTTTGATGATTGACTACCTGGAAGTCATGATATTTTTGAAAGTTTCTGATGTTTTTTGTTGTTTTTATGATCTACTCTCATAACATTTACATTGTCAGTACTATATATAGATGGATGATAGACATGATAGCCTATAAATCTTAGATGGGCATACTCAAACTGTTTATGTTTTGGATGGCTTGTGATGTTGATTGGTGGCCAACAAACCTGGTTTCCTTCGGGCAGGTTGAGGACACCAGACATATATTCCGTAACCTACTTTACATATGATTAATAGCAAGGTACTGCCAAGCTTACACAAAAACAAATTAATAATAAATTTATATTAAAATAATTTTTAGAATTTAAAAATATATAAAATGGTGTTTTTGAATGATTTAAAAAAAATATATTATATTTTTAAATTGCAATTAAAAAATGTTAATTAAAATTTAAAATGTTGAAAATAAAATATAAAAAAAAAACATTACGTAATAATTATAATAAATTATTTATACAGAAAAAAATTTATATTAAATAATTTAAAAAATAATATTAAATTTTCTTAACATTCTCTTATTAGTAATATGTGTGTGTGTGTGTGTGTGAAACAATCAAAATGATAATTGTTTAAAACGATAATTTAAATTGATGTGTATTTTAATATTTGAATAAGGAGATAGTGCCATTATTTTGGTCCATAACCATAATTTAAATTATAAAAATAATGATTATTTCAATAATTCATTGAAAAATAATCATTATTTTTAAATATAATAAGTTCATATAGGCCTCGCTTATCATATGTTCTTAGTAATGCCCCTAGCACTGAAAGTGAGTTAAGGCTCAAAGTAGCACTGAAAGCGATTTAGTGCTCAAAGATTACAAAAGGATATGTGATTCAACTAATTTCATACACGATGTTCAAGTAAATTTTCTGTGTATAAGCAACATTTGTATATGCGCATATATAGAAGATATGTGCATATATTCCATATATGCACATTTCCGTATATGCTCAACTTTCGTATATGGAAGTTGTGCATATACAATAGATGCACATATATAAAAGACATACATATACAAAAAATATACACATATAAGAAAGTTATGCATATACAGAAGTTGCGCATATACGGTTGATGCACATATACAAAAGATGCACATATACAGAAGTTACATATACTAAAGCTGCAAATACATGGAGGTTATGTGTATATAAGGAATTTGCACATGTAACTAGAAGATATGTGCATATAGATAAGTTTCTCATATACGGAAGATGTGTGCATATCTTCTGTATATGCACAATTTCGATATTTGGAAGTTGCACATATACGGTAGACGCACATATATAAAAGTGTTGGGAAAAATATCGAAAGGGGGGGTTGAATCAGTATTTAAACTTTCACAATAATTATTTTAATTTTTAACACTATAGACGTGATTTTTCAAAAACCAAATAGCGTATGTCCATGACTATAATGAATGAAACCAACGTATAAATAATAAACTTGTAAAACAACTAATTCATTCTTTGTTGAACTTAAACCATAGTGTGATGCATTTGCTAAGCAGTAAATAGATGCAGTAAGAACAGAATATATTAACACACATAAGCAACACACATGAACACCAGGATTTTTCAGGTGGAAACCCAATGTGGGAAAAAACCACCACTGTTGTCGTCTTAACCTTCAATCTTCTTATTAGAAAAAGTGTTTACAATTTTTGTATTGGTGCAAACATTTTCTAGTACGCAGGTATCTACTTGCTCAAGGCTACAACCTTCACTCGTTTTCCAGCTTCTACTGGAAGGGAGCTCCAAACCCCTAGTATTGTACTGGCTGATACGTTTACCAGTACGTAGGTGCCAATCTAGAGAAGGCTACCATCTTCACTCTTTCTCCAGGGACGACATTTCATAAATTTTCAAATTGGCTACTCCTGTACACATCAACACAATTTGTATGCCACATTTCATTAAATTTTCATACTGGACCCATCAGTAACATTGAAGCTGAATCACCACTGCAATATAACCATCAAAGACAACTGCATCACCCAATCATTGAAACTAGTCAACACAATCAATCAATCTGAACAGTTTGATCACTGTCACCATAACACAGAGCTGAACCCAAAATACCACATCAACAACCAAAACCAACTGCAACCTCAAAAATCATATATCAGAATGTATACACTACTTCAATGAGGACAATCTGCATGTATAAGATACTTTCTGTAACCCAACCTGCGTATACCTCTAAAGATACTAAATCATAAAACTTCTAAACCATAAACTATACTACCTAAAGAAATTCTCAAGATCTACTATCATATTACATATTCCTAAATAGATAACAATAAAGATCACCCTTCTTACTTAATTAATCAGTTAGCCAGACTCAATCTCCTTACGCAAGTAGCTTTTCTTTAGATCTAATGAAGACATCATTGACAAACAACAGTAAAACAACAACATTGATCAGATAGATCAATCAGTTCTGAATAACGACCCTTCCTCTGCATATGCTACTTGGAAGTGCTGAATCCATGTGTATACGCACCTTCACTGAGGCAAACCTGCATATAGATCTGCAAATAATGACTTATAACTTCGTAGCTTTTTAAGATTTTAAATATACCTAGATCATAGCATATAAAGGACAAAACATGCATTATCACTCAGATCTAGCCTATCCATTATCATATCATACAATGATAATTCATTTTAGGTCTCATGATCTTGATCCGACATTGTATCCAAGGGTGCACAAGATGTTTTAGATCCAGATAATAACCATAGCCCTTACAACAAAAAATATACTTCAGATAGAAGTATTCATGAAAAACCCTTTCACTTGCACACTTAGCCCTTTGATCTTCTCCTCCTTATATACATAGAACCTTTTTCAATAGCATGCACCAAGACAACACTTAGAACCTATGGTATTCTTAGACAGGATCAAGTAACCGTTATTCCACTCAATATTGTGGGCTAATACCATGGTATGGACCCTTGGTATTCTTTAACCTTAATTTTCCATCTCATACACGCTTTTCCTTCTATGAAACTACGTGCATACATATACACGCCTTTTATTCTATGTACGGGTGTGTATACATGACTTGGACTAGGTTAACCAACATATACCACTTAAAACATTCTCTTTCCTCCATTCCTTGATTCTAATATGTAATCTTTTGTCCCATGATCCTGTTCTTTTAGACCATTACTTTGTTACCTCTAAATTGGCTTGTTACAATGTGAGTTACCATCATACATGAATTTATCATTTCTGAACTGACTTGTATGTGGGTTTCCATCAAGGACAACGCATGTACCATAATGCCAACAATATCCCCCTTTGGACATGATGGAAACTATATTGGTGTTGATCACATCAAGTTGTAGAACCTATTAGATATATCAAACAACACCAAGATACCCTCCCCCTTTTACATCAAGGGAAAAAGGGAGGACCAAGATATTCTCCCCCTTAGTACATGCTGAGATGCACTATACTGTCCATGCTCCCCCTCAGCACATGCAGAGTCTATAGTAATATTAAAAAAAAAACATGACTTTATAACTCAACTATGTGAGTATGACCTTCCTATCACCAATGACTCATACATAGATCAGTCACCCAACCAAGTGGAGATACACCAAATGTTCATACATGACTTAAAATTGCAATTATTACATCATCCCTCCCATGCATAGTGCGGGTACAAATTACATCATATCTCTAAAAGGACTCATTCATAATAGACTATGATAGAAAGAGACATATTATTACACCATAGGTCTTTACATGACCTTTTCATCAAATGACATTAATAATTGAGACCATAGTTGAATTCAACAATCATGATGCCTACAATGAATAATATTTTGAAGGATAATGCTCCCCCTGAACCTGTGCTACCTATGCATTGTCAAAAATTCATTCATCAAGGCATCTTCATCAATAAAAAAAACATGAATGAGAAAAGCATATAAGAAAACTGTATCCATCAACATCATACTAAACAACCATGTCAGAAACTGATTTTGAGTCCGACCGACTGTTTTTCTATTAGAAAAACACATACGCTACTATCGGCACATAAACTCACATATATATGTTACTCTGCTTCATGAATTATGCATATAGAAAACAATCCTCTGAATCTGAACAAACGGGTTTTAACAGTAAGATGAGGTAGCAATAGCTCCCAGCTTTTGCCTGAGAAATTCAAATACTTCTCTGGGAAGAGGTTTGGTAAATATATCAGCACCTTGATCCTTGGAGGGAACATACTCTAATTTAACCTTTTGTTCAATTACTTTTTCTCGTAGAAATTGGTACTTAATGGATATGTGCTTGGTCTTGGAGTGCATAACAAGATTTTTCGAGATACTAATTGCACTTTTATTCTCACATCGGATGGAGATCGGTGGAGAACATGTAATTTGAATATCTTGTAATGTCTGCATCATCCAGATAAGTTGTGTGCAGCAAGATGCAGCAGCCACATATTCTGCTTCCACTATAGATAAGGAAATCGAACTTTGTTTCTTGCTGAAGCAAGATACTAATCGTGATCCCATATAGAATGCACCTCCACTAGTTCTTTTTCGGTCATCAACATTTCCAGCCCAATTCGTATCTGTATATGCATGAAGGGTAAGATATGTATCTTTAGGATACGATAGACTATACTCTTGAGTTCCTTGGAGATACTAGAATATTCTCTTTACTGCCTGAAGATGTGATTCCTTCCGATTGGCTTGGAATCTTCCAACAATTCCTACCCCATGCATGATATCTGGTCTGGCACTTGTTAGATAAAGTAGACTTCCAATCATAGATTTGTACTCTGGTTGATTCACTGTAGGAGATTCATCATCAGAACTGAGACTACATCTTGTTAACATTGGAGTACATACTGTTTTGGAATCTTCCATTCTATACTTCTTCATGATTTTCTTAAGATATTTAGTCTGTGAGAGAAAGATGTCACTTTTTTTTTGTTGCACTTGTAGACTAAGAAAATAGGTTAGTTCTCCAAGCAAAGAAATTTCAAATTCTTGCTGCATAATAGAAGAGAAGTTTTGAATCATAGATTCTTCATTACTGCCAAAGATGATATCATCAACATAAACAACAATAATGAGTAGTTTATCATTCTCAATTTTTGTATATAAGTTGTTGTCCGCGGATCCTTTTGTGAAGCCTTGTTGTTGAAGATATTTTTCAACACGATAATACCATGCCCTTAGAGCTTGTTTTAGTCCATATAAAGCCTTTTTGAGTTTGCATACAAAATTTTCATCATTTCCAAAAATGAATCATTCTGGTTGTTCAATGTATACTTCTTCTTCTAGATATCCATTAAGAAATGCAAATTTTACATCCATTTGATAACTTTGAATTTTCGAAAACTTGAAAGAGAAAGAAACATTCTTATGGATTCAAGTATAGCTATAGGTGAAAAAGTTTCTTCAAAGTCTATACCTTCTTGTTGTGCATACCCTTTACAAACAAGCCTGAATTTATTCCTAATTACCTCTCCATTTTCATTCAACTTATTCTTGAATATGCATTTTGTCCCTATAACATTATTATCATGAGGTCTAGGAACTAATTCCCAAGTATCGTTCTTTTCAATTTGGTCAAGTTATTCATCCATGGCCTTAACCCAACATTCATCTATGCTAGCTTCATTTACATTTTGTGGTTCTATGGAGGATAATAAAGTTAGATAACTAGAAGATCCTACAAGATTTCTTCTTGTTTGTACTCCAGACCCTTTTTCTCATAGAATTTGAGATTCTGAATGATTCTTTTGAACAGACCTAGATGGAGACTTTTCCCTGTTAGATGTATATTCTTCTGATGCTTCATTGGTTTCTTCCTCTATATCATTTTGATTTGATACGGGAAATCATTCACCGTCTTCATTATTATCATCTCTTTTGCTGATACTACATGTTTTGGATGTCTGCATGCTTCATCGACTACAACATCAATGCATTCAACAATTTTTCGAAGTCTCTTATAATAACGTTTATATCCTTTACCTCTAGATGAATAACCAAGAAAATTTCCTTCATCTATTATAGGTTCAAACTTACCATGTTTTTCATCATTCTTTTTTATGAAACATTTTCCTCCAAAAACTCTGAAGTGTTTTACAGTGGGAATCTTACAATACCAAATTTCATATGGAGTTTGATCACTATTTACACATATGTGAGATTTGTTGAGAATATTTACCGTAGTATGTGTAGCTTCACCCCAGAAGGTGTATTTTAATATTTGATACTTTGGTCCATAACCATAATTTAAATTATAAAAAAATGAATAATTCATTGAAAAATAAACATAGTCTATTGAACATTAAAAAAAATAAGATGTTACTTAAGATTTTTTAACATATTATTTTTATAATTTAAAAGAAGAGAGAAAATAATATGTTAATATTATTTCCTATTAACCTATTAATTTAACATAAATTTATATTAAGTTTAAAAACAAAATTATATTTTTCTCAATATTTTTTTATTATATAATAGTTTATATAATAATATTTTATATTGCCCCCGATCGGGGTGTGAAGGGATGCAAGACCCCCATAAGGATCGTTGTTATGATTAAATAAGTGTGGAGCAGGGCAAGTGGTTGGCCCACCCAATGCAACCACATGCTAAAGACAATAAAGGATTTGACGACTTGTAACCAAATGGCGAAGAGGACCTTGGGCGTGGTAATTTGGGTTTTACAAGTGGTAGGTCTGGCATTTTCCATGCAAATTTTGTGGTTTCAACTTAGGAACTGTTGTGCGGTGGTGAAGGTTGTTTGCGGGACTGTAGACCTGTGCCACAGGCTGAGCACCCAAGGCAACGTCAACGACAAGGCAAGGCTACTAGTATGTCTGTCAGGACTTCTTAGTTGATGAAATGATGGTCTTGTTGCAAGGAATGAACCCACAATGGCAGGGTTTGGTAATGGTAGTGCATGGGTTAGTTGGGATTGGATTAATTCTATCTATGTTAGCGTTTGGAATGTTGATTTCAGTCTTTTATGGAAATCTACTTGCTTATATGGGCATGTATGGGGAGTCGGGGCCTGCATTTAGTACTATGTTTGTAAATTTTGTTAATGAGTCCTTTAATTCTAGGCGTCTGAGGCCTGGATGGGTCTGGGGTCGGTTAGAGAGACTAACATCTTATGGAAATCTTCTCGCCCAGAGGGGCATGTATGGGGAGTCGAGGTCATCACTTAATGTCTAGTTTGTAAATTTTATGAAGGCTTCATTTAATTACTGGCATGAGAGGCTTAGTTGGGCCTAGAGTCGGTTAGAGAGTCTAGAAAAAGTAAAGCACCTGAGCCATTTGAAATATGTGGCGAAAGTTGGGCCTTCTGCTAGCCCAAAGGCAAACTCCAAGGGTGTCAGGGTTCTTTGTGTTTTCATTCCTTAGAACAGGAAATGGGGAACGAAAATTGTCTCCCACAGGAAAGAGACAGATTGTAAAGCTTTCATTTGTAATTTAGACGGAAAATATTTTATTAAACCATCTGTGTGCATTACCCTTTCAGGTTTGCCTAAATTGTAGGTTTTAACCCCGTACAAAAATTACCTGCATACAAATTCTAAAACACAGAAAATAAACAATGTGAGATCATAACACATAAAACACATAGACATAGATATTTTCCCCTGGATCCCAAAACCGGGACTACCAGCTTGATTTTTCATTATGTTCCTTTCAATATTACAATACATATTTATACATGCCGAAGCATCCAATACCATGGAGCAAAAAGCATTGCGTCCAATACCATGGACCGAAAACCATCGCGTCCAATACCATGGACCGAAAGACAATCGCATCCAAAAAACATGTGCACTAATCATGCACAAAACCATAGGTGGGTCCACCCAACCTAACATAGGGTCCAAAATCTAAATTTTCCGGGGCGCTGCCCTGGACCCCATAAAGTGGGGTTACGGGTACCCCTCAAACCCCCTGTTAACTACGTGGCAAGAATATAACACAACCCAACGTTCTCCCACTTGTTGTTTTCTTTCCACAGGGGGCCACAAGAGAGCTTAGTCATTTTCCCAGCCCTGAAATGGCCATTGTCTCTCTAAACCAAGAGAACTTCTTAGAGCTCACAGATTTTCTCAATGCATCTGCAGTATTCTTCAAAGTGTCCACCTTTACCAGAAACACCTTTTTGTCTTCTATCATATCCCTGACAAAGTGATATTGAACATCAATGTGCTTTGTCTTTGAATGATATGTAGGGTTCTTTGCGAAGAAAATTGCACTTTGGTTGTCACAGTCTATCCTTATAGCTTCCTGTACTAACTCCATACTTGAACACAATCTCTGCAAGCAAACTGCTTCCTTTCTTGCATGAGTGGCTGCTATGTATTCTGCCTGTGTAGTTGATAGTTCCACTACAGATTGTTTCTTACTCATCCAACTAACTGCACCTCCAAATAGGTTAAACAAATACCCACTTGTAGATCTTCTCTGATCCAGATCTCCAGCCCAGTCTGCATCAACAAAGCCATGAATATCCAAGACTCTGTCCAATCTTGGTCTTCCATGGTAGCACAAACCATAATCACTAGTGCCATGCAAATACCTGAAAACCCGCTTCACTGCTATCCAATGCTCCTTTCCTGGTTTTGACATAAACGTGCTCAATACTCCCACTGCATGTGGAATGTCTGGTCTAGTATAGACCATTGCATACATCAGGCTACCAACTGCACTTGCATATGGAACACGAGACATATCCTGTTCCTCTTCTTGTGTCTTGGGACACTGTTCAGCAAATAACTTTACACCTACAGGAATAGGAAACTTCACCGATTTACTATCCTACATATTAAACCTCTGCAATATTGTCTCGCCATACTTCCTCTGGTTTAGCCAGAGCTTCCTCTTTTCCTGATCTCTTTTAATTTCCATGCCCAAAATATAGTTTGCAGAACCAAGATCTTTCATGTCGAATTTGGAGGACAATTGGGTCTTCAAATCCTGGATAATTTCTTTGTCATTTCCAACCAGCAACATATCATCCACATACAAAACCAAATAAATAACACGGTCGCCAATTAATTTAAAATACATACAATGATCTACTTTTCTTTTCGTGAAGCCAAGTCCCCATATAAATGTATCAAATTTATGATACCACATCCTTGGTGACTGTTTTAACCCATACAGAGACTTCTTTAACTTGCATACCAATTTTTTCTTACCCTTCGCTATAAAGCCTCCAGGTTGCTTCATGTAGATTTCCTCTTCCAGATCCCCATGAAGAAATTTTGTCTTCATATCCATCTGTTCTACCTCAAAATCAAAAGCAGCAACAATAGATAAAAGTAATCTAATAGAAGTTACCTTGGCAACAGGAGAAAAAATATCACCAAAATCAATTCCCGGCACCTGGGAATAACCTTTTGCTACCAACGGAGCTTTGTATTTCTCCACTTTTCCTTCTGCATTTGTCTGCTTTTTGAACACCCATTTGCTACCAATGGGTTTCCTTCCAGCCGGCAACTCCACCAGATCCCAAGCCTCATTTTTGTGCAAAGATACCATTTCATCAACCATGGCCTCTTTCTAGAGTTTTCCATCCTCTGAATCTACTGCTTCCTTCACAGTTCTAGGATCATCGTCAGTAATAGATAAATCAAAATTTGAATAGAAAGCAGATGGACTATGCCTTTCAGGCTTCCTTCTTTCTCGAACTGATCTTCTCACAGCCGGAGTTTGTGGCTCTTCATCTTCTAATTCCTCCTCCGCTGTAGATTTTTATTCTTCCTCCTTTAGCTTAAACTCTATCTTCTCAGGTTCCTTTCATTGGACTTCATGTTTAATAACATCTTTCACCTCTCTGAACACCACATCTCAGTTGTACACAACCTTCCATGTGACTCGGTTCCAAAGCTTATAACCCTTTAAACCATCCTTTTACCCAATAAAGATGCACTTTTCAAATTTACTATCCAACTTGGTTCATTTCTCCTTTGGAACATGTACATATGCATCACATCCAAATACCCTCAGATGTAAAAGAGAGGGTTTCTTACCAGTCCATACCTCTTGTGGAGTCTTATCCTCCAACGCTGATGAAGGTGACCTATTGACCAGGTAACATGCAGTATTCACTGCCTCTGCCCAAAATTCCTGTCCTAACCCAGGACCATTGAGCATGCTTCTTGCCCTTTCCATCAATGCCTTATTCATTCTTTTTGCAACTCCATTTTGTTGAGGTGTATATGGAGTAGTCTTTTGCCATGCTATACCACACTTCTTATAGAATTCTTCAAATTCCTTACTGTAAAACTCTCCACCATTATCTATCCTCAACACCTTTATATTCTTCTCTGTCTGGTTTTCTACCAGAGCCTGAATTCTTTAAACCTACCAAAGACTTCAGATTTCTTCTTAAGGAAATATATCCATGTATTTCTTGAGAAGTCATCTGTACATGATACATAGTACACAAACTTACCCAGTGATGGAACCTTCACAGGTCCAAACATATCACTGTGCACAAGCTCTAATATCTGTTTCGCCCTCTTACTTCTAGAGGGGAAACTCACCCGATTCTGCTTCCCATATACACAATTTTCACAGAAATCAAAATCTAGAGAGCTATTACTCATACATTATACCATACCTTTACCATGAAGTATCTAAAGGCCCTTTTCTCCAATATGTCCAAGCCTATGATGCCACAGCATGGTCTTCTCTCCAGAGACCACTAGATTTGCTGCCCCACTTTCAGGAACCACAGAACTATTGCACCCATCAATAATAGTGCTACCTTGCAGCTTGTACAGAGTTCCAATCCGAACTCCCCACGTCAATACCAGTGCTCCCCGAACCATCTTGCAGGTATCCTTCTCGAACACTGTTTTTACACCTGCATCATCCAGCTTGCTAACATAAATCAAATTTCTGGCCAATGCAGGAATATGTAGAACACCCGGAAGTGTTCTAACCCTTCCACCTTGCAACTTCAACTTTACTTTTCCGCGACCAACGGTTCTAGCCTTCCTGTCATCCCCCAAGAAGACATCACCACCATCATATTTCTCATACTTGCAGAACCACTCTCTATGGGGAGTGAAGTGAAAGGATGTACCTGAGTCAATCAGCCATGCCTCATGATCTACATGTGTAGTTGAAGAAGCCAAGTACACATCCCCACCTTCATCTGAGGTGGTTTTCACCTCTACAGAAGGAGCCTCATCAGATCCCTTTCCTTTACCAGGAGCTTTATATTTACAGTTCCTTTTGAAGTGCCCTTCCTTTCCACATTTCCAGCACACCACCTTTACAGGTTTTCCTGGAGATTTAGATCTCCCTCTAGATTTAGATCTCCCACTCAATCACTTATTTTTGTTTCTGTTCTGGGTCCACCCTCATACCGACAAGGCATCACCATTTTGGCTCTCCATATTGTTCCGTCTCATCTCCTCTGTCAACAAGGATGAGACTATTTCATCAATATTCAAGGCAGTTGCATTGCTACCTATTGCAATAACCAAACTATCCCACGAATCTGGTAGAGAAAAAAACAAACTGATGCACTTACCTTCATCTGAAATTTTAATATCAACAGATGCTAACTAGCTTACCACAGTATTAAATGTATTCATATGCTCCATCACCGAGTCTCCATCTTTCATCCTCAGGTTATACAGCATTTTCAGTAGGAACAATTTATTCACCAAAGACTTAGATAGGTACAAAGTCCCTAACTTCTCCCACAAAGCCTTCACCGTAGCTTCCCCTGATACATTCAGCAATACTGAATCTAAGATACACAATCATATTGTGCTCTTTGACTTTCGATCCAACTTCTTCCATTCTTCATCAGACACTCCCGTTGGTTTAGTACTCGGATCTACTGCGATCCACTGCTCTTTATCCACCAACAGATCCTCCATCTTAAGTTTCCACAACTCAAAACTCTGACCATTAAATTTCTCGATCTCTATCTTTCCACTGCTCGCCATCTTCTTTCACCAGCAGAATCGATCTCACAGCTCTTCCACTAAACAGGGTATACCACAGGCCCGAGTGAAACCCCTCAGCAACAAAGGCGTCCCCTTCATCCATTGCTTTGACCCAAAATTCATCTTTGCATGCCTCTTTTACATTTTGTGGTTCAGTGGAAGAGAGTAATGCCAAATATCTTGAAGCTTCTGCAATTCTTCTTCTTGTTTGTATTCCTGCTTCTTTCTGCCCCACAATCTGAGATTCTGGATGATTCTTTTGAACATATCTGGATGGAGTCTTCTCTTCTATTCTTGTCTGTTCCTCTGGTTCTTCTTGAGGTTCTTCTTCTTCTTGAGGTTCTTCCTGAGGTTCTTCTTCTTCATCATTCTGCCTTTGAGGGTAGCCTTCATCTTCTTCAATATCTTCATGATGAACTTGCCTAGGAATATATCCCTTCTCATCAACAACTACATCAATGCTGTCAACAATTCTGCCAAGTCTTTTGTTGTAGCACTTGTATGCTTTGCTATGTGGAGAATAACCAAGAAGAATGGCTTCATCTACTCTTGGTTCAAGTTTTCCAAGTTGCTCATCAGTATTCTTAATATAACATTTGCTCCCAAAGATTTTGAAATGCTTCACCGAAGGAGTCTCACCACTCCAGAGCTCATGAGGTGTTTGAGTGCTGTTTACTCGGTCATTTGTTTTGTTAAGAATAATAACCATAGCATGTGCAGCCTCACCCCAAAAAGTTGCGGGAGTACCTGATTCATCAAGCATAGCACGAGCCATTTGTTGGATTGTTCTGTTCATTCTTTCCACAACCCCATTTTGCTGAGGAGTTCTAGCTGTAGAGAATTCTCTTCTTATCCCATGTTCTTCATAGAAATCGAAAAATTCGTTTGAGGTAAACTCCCCACCTCTGTCAGATCTGAGGCACTTAATTTTGTGTCCTGATTCATTTTCAACCAAAGCTTTGAAGGATTTGAATTTTTCGAATGCTTCATCTTTGTGCTTCATAAGCCCTAACCAGACAAACCTGGAGAAATCGTCAATGAATAATGTCAAATATTCTTCTCCTCGAGGTGTCCTTTTCCTAAATGGACCACATACATCTGTATGGACTAGCTCAAGAGGTATGCTGGCTGATCCTTCCTTCTCTGGAAAGTTAGTTCTGGTTTGCTTTCCAAACTGACAAGATTTGCATATAGTGTTGTCTGGAATTTTGATATCTGGAAGACCACGAACTGCCTGATATTTGCATGCTTTCCTTATTTGTGAAAAGCTTAGATGCCCCAACCTCCGATGCCATAGCCAGTGTTCATCATCCTTGCTCAAATAGCATTGTTGTGGTCCTTCTTCAAATATGTATAGATTATTTGGAGTCCTTCTTCCTTTGGTCACTGTTTTACCTGTATCAAGGTCACGAACACAAAATCCATTTGATCTAAATATTACCTCTGTTCCTTGATCGCACATCTGACTGACACTCAGAAGATTATGCTTCAATCCATCAACATACAAAACATTTCCAGCTTTGACCTTCTCTTTCAATGGAGCAACACCTTTTCCTTTTATGGCTGCAGAGATATCGTTTCCAAAAGAAACTTTCTTCCCCTTTTCTAATGCGGTATATGACTCAAGTTTTTCTTTGTCCCCTGTCATATGCTTCGAACATCCGCTGTCAATGTACCATAGACTTTCTTGACCTTCTGCATAAAAGGCTATCCCACATCTTTCTGGTTGCGATTCCTTTATTCTCCATGTTCTGACGTTTGAGGTTTGTTCCTTCTGAGTTGTTTTCCGGAACCTGCTCCTGCATTCAGAGTCTTCATGACCAAATTTATTACAAATAGAGCATTCAACTTCATTTTCAAGAACCGAAAAGTTGTTATAAGTCCTTTTCATGGTTCCAGTCATTCTCCCTTGCTTTTGAGCTTCTCTAGTCATGATTGTCTTGTAGGCAACACATTGAGCTGCTTTGTGACCGAAGTTATGGCAAGAAAAGCATTGGCCATTAAAGAAACTTCTGCGATAATCAGATCTATCATCCAATCGATTGTAGCTTCTATTCACATTCATTCTTGGAGCAAATTGGGAAGATTTTACCTGAGGCTGATTGTAGCTTTTGTTTGTCCTTAAGGCAGTTTGTCCCCGAATTTCTTGATGGTCTTTATTTGAGGTATACTATCCCTGATTCACCTGATGACTTTTATTTGGCCTTTGCTCGCTTCTCCTTGCTGCATCAAGATAGCTTTTAGAGGTAGATGCTTGAGATGTTTCTCCATTATATCCAAGACCTGTCTTGATCAGAGGAGATCGCTACACATTGATAATCTCATCCAAGGTTTTAGATCCTTTAACAAATTTAAGATTAATCGCTCTTGTTTTCCCAATCTCCTTTCTAAGACAAACAATCTCACATTCCAATTTTTCAAGATGTTTTTCCTTTTCAGCTAGTTGACATTGTAGAGAATCAATAATAGCACTCTTCTCTTCTATGAAAACTTTGAGATCATTCATTTCTTCATAAAAACCTTCTACATCTATAGCATCCATGTAATCATCATCTTCAAAAGCCATTAGGAGTTTATATCTATAACCTTGTTCATCTTCGTCACTATTTGAAAGACCATCACTATCTTCATGAGTGTAATAGCTTTTCTTCTTTTCATTCTGTTTCTTGTTCCATTTAACAGGTTACTTTCCCTTGTCATTCTTATCTTTGTGAGGACATTTGGCAGCATAATGACCTACTCTTCCACAAGAAAAGCATTTAAAAGGTAACTTACCTCTGAACCTTCCAGAACCCCTTTGAAGATTTCTGACAAAATTTGATTCTTCTTCTTCATCTTCTGGCACGTGACTTGCTTCATAATAATCTTCTTTGCCCGAAGCCTTGAAAGCAGCTTCTCTTCTGTCTGATGGACCTCCTTTTCTCATTTCATAAACAGTTAGAATTCCGTGAAGCTGAGACATAGTAAAAATTCGTAGATTTTCCTTTTCTTCTATTGCAGACACTTTAGATTCAAATTTGGGGGACAATGATCTTAGAACCTTTTCACCCACAATAGCCTCTTTTATTTCTTCACCCAAGTTTTTCATGCAATTAACAATCTCATCTACCCTAAGGAAATAGTTAGCCACACTTTCATCATTATACATTCTGAGAGTCTCATACTTAATCCTGAGAGTTTGAAGTTTAGCACGCTTTACCTGTTCGTCTCCTTCATAGCTCGTGACAATTTTGTCCCATATTTCTTTTGCGGATTTATAGTGCATTACCTTCATGAATTCCGATTGGGATATACACCCTAGAAGGGTAATGACTGCTTTTGCATTTGTTTCATACTTCTTTTTCTCGTCTGCATCTGTAGGAGTAGCTGAAGGAAAAGCGTAGCCTGTCTCTACAATGTCCCAAACTTCTGTACCAAGAGATTGAAAATAGGCAATAACTCTTACCTTCCAATAATTGAAGTTTGTCCCATCAAAAACCGGTGGCCTGATTGATGCTTCTCTCTCATAGTTGCTCATGATGAACGATCTACCTTCAAGCGATCAAGCTTCTCTGAAGGACCTGCTCTGATACCAATTGTTGGAAATAATACTGAGAGGGGGGGTGAATCAGTATTATCAGAAAAAAAATTTCATTTTATGCTCAGAAACATATACGCAACTTCAGTTAAGTGAAACAGCGTGTACACGCAACTTTGTCTAAAGCAACCAGCGTATAACAATAAAACTTATGATTCATTAGCTTATCTTCAGTAAATGCATCAGGACATTATTAACCATGATAGTAAAATAGGTGCAGTATAACAGAACAGATCATCACACAGAAAACACACACATGAACACCATGATATAAGGTGGAAACCCAATGTGGGTGAAAACCACCTGCTGCAAGTCGTCTCTATCTTTCTTTAATATGAAACTTCAGTTTACAATCTTTTTTACTGGTGCAGCCTTATACCAGTACGCAGGCTACAACCTGCTGAAGGCTTCAACCTTCTCTCGTTCTCCAAACTTTCTTGGAAGGGAGCTCCAACCCCCTTTGCTCTTGTACTAGCTAAGATACTAGTACGTAGGTGCTGGCCTACAATCTTCTTTCCTTCAGGTACCACCTTTCATGCATTTTCAGACTGGATATTCCTGAAGCACAACATTACAATCTGAAGACCATAGTTCATTCAAATTTCATAGCAGATTACAAAACAACCAACAATCACTGAACCACTGAAACCTTGTCAAACCCAGTCACCAGAACACAGAGCAGACTACAGAACTCTGCAATAACAGTCAGACCCAGCTGCAACCCAAAAATCAAGCTCCAAAAGATATACGCTAATTCAATGAAGGCAACCCGCGTATACACGCGGTTTTACCGAAGTCAAACTGCGTACAGATCTAAAAATAATTTTTCATAACTTGCAGCTGTACCAGACATCAGTTATACCCAGAACATAACATTGCGTCAGTATGTAGATCTAGAAATATGCATAATCAACCATATAAAGATAGTTCATTTCAAACCATTTGATCCCGATCTCTCCTTAGATCTTGTTCTCCATCAACCGATGAGATCTCTCCTTAGCTCAGATCAAGCAATACATCATCAACCAATAACCTGCATACTGGATCTAATACTTCATCAGATATTCAAGACTTTTTGGATGCAGTTGCCTAATGATTTCCTTCTCCTTATATAGCCTTAGGCCTTGTTCAATACCAAGAACCAAAACCATAGAAATCCAATACCATCAACTTCAAAAACTAGGGATCAACACGTCCGTCGAGACACCAAGGTCCAAAACCATAGGCACAACTTCCAAGGAATAACCGCCGTGGACCAAAGATAAGTTTTCCACATACACACGCTTTTACTGAAGCCAACCGGTGTGTACACGCGACTTGGTATATAGCGAACCAGCGTGTATATATTTTTCTTCATACTTGTAGACTGATCATCAGTTCCTTGCTGCTATCCTTCTGCACTATGATTTGTCATTAGTGTGATTTGCCATCAAGGACAACACTTGTCTCATAATGCCAACAATCTCCCCCTTTGGACTTGATGGCAACAACACCAAATCAAATCACTCTGCCCCTTTGTCATCAAGGGCAAAGGGCTGCCCTCCCCCTGAGTACATGCTGATATCTTTGCTTGGCTGTGCTGAAACATGCTCCCTCTGACTGTAGGAAAGATCTGCAAAAGATGTTCATCAAAAGAACCAAGACTTATACACCGTAAGGGACCTTCCTATCACAAAAAGACTCAATACATACATCCATACTCCCAACCAAGAGGGGATACATCAGAACCAACCAATTATATTACATCATTCATCCCAGGCATAGTGGGGAAACCAACATAGGCCGTTACATGACCTTGACACCATAATACAGATATCACAGAAGAGATACATGACATAGAGACAACAAATCTAGACCAAGACTTATGAAAGTCACAAGCAGCATCTGATACACATGTTTTAGATCAGCAACCAAGATTTCCTTCTGAGCTCCTTCTCCTGAAACCAACAACAGTTGTGTACTAGAACCAAAAGCATCACAATGCTTTATGAGACTTTAAGCTGCTCCCCCTGAACCTGTGCTTGTTGCACCCCCTGAAACTGTGCCTGAAGAATTCTGGCATACCCATCTCAGACCTTCTCCAACGGGAGTCTGCCCTTGCTGTTCAGAACTCCATATACGCGACTTCTCCTGCATAAAACAACGTATGCACGCGGATATGCTTTTTGCAACACGCGTACACCATACACGCAACTTTCCCAGCATAAATCGGCGTATATACGTGGATATCCCTTACGTAACTTGCGTATACCAACTTTTCTGTAGAACAGACAAGCTTCAGCAGCAGGATGAAGCATCAAATACTCCCAGCTTTTGTCTGAGATATTCAAAAGTTTCCCTGGGCAGTGGTTTTGTGAGAATATCAGCAACTTGTTCCTTGGAAGGAACATACTCCAGCTTGACCTTTTGCTCAAGCACTTGTTCCCGAAGAAAATGGTACTTGATTGGTATTTGCTTGGTCTTTGAGTGCATGACTGGATTCTTTGAAATGCTGATTGCACTTGTATTATCACATAAGATAGAGACTGGTGGAGTGCAAGTGATTTGAAAATCCTGCAATGTCTGCATCATCCAAAGAAGTTGTGTGCAACAAGATGCCGTAGCCACATATTCTGCTTCAGCTGTAGATAAGGCAATCGAACTCTGTTTCTTGCTGAACCAAGATACTAATCTGGAACCCATGAAGAAAGCACCACCACTTGTGCTTTTCCTATCATCCACACTTCCGGCCCAATCTGCATCTGTGTAAGCATGAAGAGTGAGATCTGTATCTCTAGGATACCATAAGCCATAGTTTTGGGTCCCTTGAAGATACTTGAAGATTCTTTTGACTGCCTGAAGATGAGTTTCCTTTGGGTTGGCTCGAAATCTTCCAACAATTCCTACTGCATGCATAATATCTGGTCGGGTACCTGTCAAATAAAGCAAACTCCCAATCATGGATCTATAAGTGGGTTGGTGAACTGCTGCTGATTCGTCATTTGCACTGAGGCTGCATCCTGTAACCATGGGGGTACAAACTGGCTTTGAATCTTCCATGCCATACTTCTTCAAGATCTGCTTGAGGTACTTGGTTTGAGACAAGAAAATACCTCCTTCATTTTGTTGGATTTGCAATCCAAGAAAGTATGTCAATTCTCCAAGTAATGACATTTCAAATTCTTTCTGCATAACCAAGGCAAAGTTCTGACTCATAACCTCTTCATTGCTACCAAAGATAATATCATCTACATACACAACAAGTATTAGCAATTTGTTATTTTCAACTTTCATATAGAGATTGTTATCTGCTGATCCTTTTGAAAAACCTTGTTTGTGAAGATATTTGTCCAAACGATAGTACCAAGCCCTTGGAGCTTGTTTGAGACCATAGAGAGCCTTTTTTAATCTGCATACAAGGTTTGGATCATTCCCAAGAATGAAACCATCTGGCTGCTCAATATATACTTCTTCTTCTAAGTCTCCATTCAGAAAGGCTGATTTCACGTCCATTTGGAATACCTTGAAGTTTTGAAAGCTTGAGAGAGCAAGGAACATTCGGATGGCCTCAAGTCTTGCAACAGGAGCAAAGGTCTCTTCAAAATCTATTCCTTCTTGCTGCGCATACCCTTTACAAACAAGTCTGGCCTTTTTTCTAATTACTTCTCCATTTTCATTCAATTTATTTTTGAAGACCCATTTAGTCCCTATGACATTTTTGTCTTTTGGTCTAGGAACTAATTCCCAAGTATTGTTCTTTTCGATCTGCTCAAGTTCTTCATCCATTGCTTTGACCCAACATTCATCTTTGCATGCCTCTTTTACATTTTGTGGTTCAGTGGAAGAGAGTAATGCCAAATAGCTTGAAGCTTCTGCAATTCTTCTTCTTGTTTGTATTCCTGCTTCTTTCTGCCCCACAATCTGAGATTCTGGATGATTCTTTTGAACATATCTGGATGGAGTCTTCTCTTCTATTCTTGTCTGCTCCTCTGGTTCTTCTTGAGGTTCTTCTTCTTCTTGAGGTTCTTCTTCTTCATCATTCTGCCTTTGAGGGTAGCCTTCATCTTCTTCAATATCTTCATGATGAACTTGCCTAGGAATATATCCCTTCTCATCAACAACTACATCAATGCTGTCAACAATTCTGCCAAGTCTTTTGTTGTAGCACTTGTATGCTTTGCTATGTGGAGAATAACCAAGAAGAATGCCTTCATCTGCTCTTGGTTCAAGTTTTCCAAGTTGCTCATCAGTATTCTTAATATAACATTTGCTCCCAAAGATTTTGAAATGCTTCACCGAAGGAGTCTCACCACTCCAGAGCTCATGACGTGTTTGAGTGCTATTTACTCGGACATTTGTTTTGTTAAGAATAATAACCGTAGCATGTGCAGCCTCACCCCAGAAAGTTGCGGGAGTACCTGATTCATCAAGCATAACACGAGCCATTTGTTGGATTGTTCTGTTCATTCTTTCCACAACCCCATTTTGCTGAGGAGTTCTAGCTGTAGAGAATTCTCTTCTTATCCCATGTTCTTCACAGAAATCGAAAAATTCATTTGAGGTAAACTTCCCACCTCTGTCAGATCTGAGGCACTTAATTTTGTGTCCTGATTCATTTTCAACCAAAGCTTTGAAGGATTTGAATTTTTCGAATGCTTCATCATTGTGCTTCATAAGCCCTAACCAGACAAACCTGGAGAAATCGTCAATGAATAATATCAAATATTCTTCTCCTCGAGGTTTCCTTTTCCTAAATGGACCACATACATCTGTATGGACTAGCTCAAGAGGTATGCTGGCTGATCCTTCCTTCTCTGGAAAGTTAGTTCTGGTTTGCTTTCCAAACTGACAAGATTTGCATATAGTGTTGTCTGAAATTTTGATATCTAGAAGACCACGAACTGCCTGATATTTGCATGCTTTCCTTATTTGTGAAAAGCTTAGATGCCCCAACCTCCGATGCCATAGCCAGTGTTCATCATCCTTGCTCAAATAGAATTGTTGTGGTCCTTCTTCAAATATGTATAGATTATTTGGAGTCCTTCTTCCTTTGATCACTGTTTTACCTGTATCAAGGTCACGAACACAACATCCATTTGACCTAAATATTACCTCTGTTCCTTGATCGCACATCTGACTGACACTCAGAAGATTATGCTTCAATCCATCAACATACAAAACATTTCCAGCTTTGACCTTCTCTTTCAATGGAGCAACACCTTTTCCTTTTATGGCTGCAGAGATATCGTTTCCAAAAGAAACTTTCTTCCCCTTTTCTAATGCGATATATGACTCAAGTTTTTCTTTGTCCCCTGTCATATGCTTCGAACATCCCCTGTCAATGTACCATAGACTTTCTTGACCTTCTGCATAAAAGGCTATCCCACATCTTTCTGGTTGCGATTCCTTTATTCTCCATGTTCTGACATTTGAGGTTTGTTCCTTCTGAGTTGTTTTCCGGAACCTGCTCCTGCATTCAGAGTCTTCATGACCAAAGTTATTACAAATCGAGCATTCAACTTCATTTTCAAGAACCGAAAAGTTGTTATAAGTCCTTTTCATGGTTCCAGTAATTCTCCCTTGCTTTTGAGCTTCTCTAGTCATGATTGTCTTATAGGCAACACATTGAGCTGCTTTGTGACCGAAGTTATGGCAAGAAAAGCATTGGCCATTAAAGAAACTTCTGCGATAATCAGATCTATCATCCAATCGATTATAGCTTCTATTCACATTCATTCTTGGAGCAAATTGGGAAGATTTTACCTGAGGCTGATTGTAGCTTTTGTTTGTCCTTAAGGCAGTTTGTCCCCGAATTTCTTGATGGTCTTTATTTGAGGTATACTGTCCCTGATTCACCTGATGACTTTTATTTGGCCTTTGCTCGCTTCACCTTGCTGCATCAAGATAGCTTTTAGAGGTAGATGCTTGAGATGTTTCTCCATTATATCCAAGACCTGTCTTGATCAGAGGAGATCGCTGCACATTGATAATCTCATCCAAGCTTTCAGATCCTTTAACAAATTTAAGATTAATCGCTCTTGTTTTCTCAATCTCCTTTCTAAGACAAACATTATCACATTCCAATTTTTCAAGATGTTTTTCCTTTTCAGCTAGTTGACATTGTAGAGAATCAATAATAGCACTCTTCTCTTCTAAGCAAACTTTGAGATCATTCATTTCTTCATAAAAACCTTCTACATCTATAGCATCCATGTAATCATCATCTTCAAAAGCCATTAGGAGTTTATATCTATAACCTTGTTCATCTTCGTCACTATTTGAAAGACCATCACTATCTTCATGAGTGTAATAACTTTTCTTCTTTTCATTTTGTTTCTTGTTCCATTTAACAGGTTCCTTTCCCTTGTCATTCTTATCTTTGTGAGGACATTTGGCAGCATAATGACCTACTCTTCCACAAGCAAAGCATTTAAAAGGTAACTTACCTCTGAACCTTCCAGAACCCCTTTGAAGATTTCTGACAAAATTTGATTCTTCTTCATCTTCTGGCACGTGACTTGCTTCATAATAATCTTCTTTTCCCGAAGCCTTGAAAGCAGCTTCTCTTCTGTCTGATGGACCTCCTTTTCTCATTTCATAAGCAGTTAGAATTCCGTGAAGCTGAGACATAGTAAGAATTCGTAGATTTTCCTTTTCTTCTATTGCAGACACTTTAGATTCAAATTTGGGGGACAATGATCTTAGAACCTTTTCAACCACAATAGCCTCTTTTATTTCTTCACCCAAGTTTTTCATGCAATTGACAATCTCATCTACCCTAAGGAAATAGTTAGCCACACTTTCATCATTATACATTCTGAGAGTCTCATACTTAATCCTGAGAGTTTGAAGTTTAGCACGCTTTACCTGTTCGTCTCCTTCATAGCTCGTGACAATTTTGTCCCATATTTCATTTGCGGATTTATAGTGCATTACCTTCATGAATTCCGATTGGGATATACACCCTAGAAGGGTACTGACTGCTTTTGCATTTGTTTCATACTTCTTTTTCTCAGCTGCATCTGTAGGAGTAGCTGAAGGAAAAGCGTAGCCTGTCTCTACAATGTCCCAAACTTCTGTACCAAGAGATTGAAGATAGGCAGTAACTCTTACCTTCCAATAATTGAAGTTTGTCCCATCAAAAACCGGTGGCCTGATTGATGCTTCTCTCTCATAGTTGCTCATGATGAACGATCTACCTTCAAGCGATCAAGCTTCTCTGAAGGACCTGCTCTGATACCAATTGTTGGAAATAATACTGAGAGGGGGGGTGAATCAGTATTATCAGAAAAACTTTTTCATTTTATGCTCAGAAACATATACGCAACTTCAGTTAAGTGAAACAGCGTCTACACGCAACTTTGTCTAAAGCAGCCAGCGTATAACAATAAAACTTATGATTCAGTAGCTTATCTTCAGTAAATGCATCAGGACATTATTAACCATGATAGTAAAATAGGTGCAGTATAACAGAACAGATCATCACACAGAAAACACACACATGAACACCATGATATAAGGTGGAAACCCAATGTGGGTGAAAACCCCCTGCTGCAAGTCGTCTCTATCTTTCTTTAATATGAAACTTCAATTTACAATCTTTTGTACTGGTGTAGCCTTATACCAGTACGCAGGCTACAACCTGCTGAAGGCTTCAACCTTCTCTCATTCTCCAAACTTTCTTGGAAGGGAGCTCCAACCCCCTTTTCTCTTGTACTAGCTAAGATACTAGTACGTAGGTGCTGGCCTACAATCTTCTTTCCTTCAGGTACCACCTTTCATGCATTTTCAGACTGGATATTGCTGAAGCACAACATTACAATCTGAAGACCACAGTTCATTCAACTTTCATAGCAGATTACAAAACAACCAACAATCACTGAACCACTGAAACCCTGTCAAACCCAGTCACCAGAACACAGAGCAGACTACAGAACTCTGCAATAACAGTCAGACCCAGCTGCAACCCAAAAATCAAGCTCCAAAAGATATACGCTACTTCAATGAAGGCAACTCGCGTATACACGCGGTTTTACCGAAGACAACCTGCGTACAGATCTAAAAATAATTTTTCATAACTTGCAGCTGTACCAGACATCAGTTATACCCAGAACATAACATTGCGTCAGTATGTAGATCTAGAAATACGCATAATCAACCATATAAAGATAGTTCATTTCAAACCATTTGATCCCGATCTCTCCTTAGATCTTGTTCTCCATCAACCGATGAGATCTCTCCTTAGCTCAGATCAAGTAATACATCATCAACCAATAATCTGCATACTGGATCTAATACTTCATCAGATATTCAAGACTTTTTGGATGCAGTTGCCTAATGATTTCCTTCTCCTTATATAGCCTTAGGCCTTGTTCAATACCAAGAGCCAAAACCATAGAAATCCAATACCATCAACTTCAAAAACTAGGGATCAACACGTCCGTCGAGACACCAAGGTCTAAAACCATAGGCACAACTTCCAAGGAATAACCGCCGTGGACCAAAGATAAGTTTTCCACATACACGCGCTTTTACTAAAGCCAACCGGCATGTACACGCGACTTGGTATATAGCGAACCAGCGTGTATATATTTTTCTTCATACTTGTAGACTGATCATCAGTTCCTTGCTGCTATCCTTCTGCACTATGATTTGTCATCAGTGTGATTTGCCATCAAGAACAACACTTGTCTCATAATGCCAACAAAGAGCCATGTTGGGAACCCATAACTTGGATGGCCCCCAGAAAACCCAACAATCTGAATTGAGCCTCAAGGAAATTCAATGGGAAATACAAGTAGTACATGTACAGAAGTACAATCATAATGTATGCCTTCGCTGCATGGAAAAACAACTGCAAAGTCCACAAAAAAATGAAATGCCAGGATCAAGTGCAAAGAACCTTGCCCCGGTAGAATCGTCTAATGATTGACTACAGGGAAGTCATGATATTTCTGAAAGTTTTTGATGTTTTTATGATCTACTCTCATAACATTTACATTGTCAGCACTATATATAGATGTATGATAGACATGATAGCCTATAAATCTTAGATGGACATACTCAAACTATTTATGTTTTGGATGGATTGTGATGTTGATCGGTGGCCAACAAACCTGGTTTCCTTCGGGCAGGTTGAGGCCACCAGACATATATTCCATAATCTAATTTACATATGATTAATAGAAAGGTATTGCCAAGCTTACACAAAAACAAATTAATAACAAATTTATATTAAAATAATTT
Source organism: Pinus tabuliformis (assembly GCA_031772625.1). NCBI lineage: Eukaryota > Viridiplantae > Streptophyta > Pinopsida > Pinales > Pinaceae > Pinus > Pinus tabuliformis. The sequence continues at coordinate 820,751,549 of CM062818.1, forward strand.
TTAGAATTTAAAAATATCTAAAATGGTGTTTTTGAATGATTTAAAAAATATATTATATTTTTAAATTGCAATTAAAAAATGTTAATTAAATTTTAAAATGTTGAAAATAAAATATTAAAAAAAAAACATTATGTAATAATTATAATAAATTAGTTATACAAAAATAAATTTATATTAAATAATTTAAAAAATAATATTAAATTTTCTTAATATCCTCTTATTAGTAATATATCTGTGTGTGTGTGTGAAACAATCAAAATGCTAATTTTTTAAAACGATAATTTAAATTGATGTGTATTTTAATATTTGAATAAGGAGATAGTGCCATTATTTTGGTCCATAACCATAATTTAAATTATAAAAATAATGATTATTTCAATAATTCATTGAAAAATAATCATTATTTTTAAATAATAATTTTAAATATAATAAGTTCAGATAGGCCTTGCTTATCATATGTTCTTAGTAATGCCCCTAGCACTGAAAGTGAGTTAACGCTCAAAGTAGCACTGAAAGCGACTTAGTGCTCAAAGATTACAAAAGGATATGTGATTCAACTAATTTCATACACGATGTTCAAGTAAATTTTCCGTATATATGCAACATTCGTATATGCACATATATAGAAGATATGTGCATATATTCCATATATTCACATTTCCGTATACGCTCAACTTTCGTATATGGAAGTTGTGCATATACAATAGATGCACATATATAAAAGACATGCATATACAAAAAATATATACATATAAGAAAGTTATGCATATACGGAAGTTGCGCATATACGGTTGATGCACATATACAAAAGTTACATATACTAAAGTTGCAAATACATGGAGGTTATGTGTATATAAGGAAGTTGCACATATAACTAGAAGATATGTGCATATCGATAAGTTTCACATATACGGAAGATGTGTGCATATCTACTGTATATGCACAATTTCCATATATGGAAGTTATACATATATGGTAGATGCACATATATAAAAGCGTTTGGAAAAATACGAAAAGGGGGGTGAATCGGTATTTAAAATTTCATAATAAGTATTTTAATTTTTAACACTGTATACATGATTTTACAGAAACCAAATAGCGTATGACTGCGACTATAATGAATGAAACCAACGTATAGATAATAAACTTATAAAACAACTAATTCATTGTTTGTTGAACTTAAACCATAGTGTGATGGATTTGCTAAGTAGTAAACAGATGCAGCAAGAACAGAATATATCAACACACATGAACACCAAGATTTTTTAGGTGGAATCCCAATGTGGGAAAAACCACCACTGCTGTCGTCTCAACCTTCAATCTTCTTATTAGAAAAAGTGTTTACAATTCTATTACTGGTGCAAACTTTTTCCAGTACACAAGAATCTACTTGTTGAAGGCTACGACCTTCACTTGTTTTCCAGCTTCTACTAGACGGGAGCTCCAAACCCCTAGTTCTTGTACTGGTTGATATGTTTACTAGTATGTAGGTGCCGATCTACAAAAGGCTGCCACCTTCACTCTTTCTCCAGGGACGACATTTCATAAATTTTCAAACTAGATACTCCTAGTACAAATCAACACAATATGTATGCCACATTTCATTAAATTTTCATACTGGACCCATCAGTAACATTGAAGCTCAATCACCACTGCAATATAACCATCAAATACAACTGCATCACCCAATCACTGAAACTCGTCAACACAATCAATCAATCTGAACAGTCTGATCACTGTCATCAAAACACAGAGCTGAACCCAGAATATCGCATCAACAACCAAAACCAACTGCAACCTCAAAAATCATATATCAGAATGTATACTCTACTTCAATGAGGACAATCTGCATGTATACGATACTTTTTGTAACCCAACCTGCATATACCTCTAAAGATACGGAATCATAAAACTTCTAGACCATAAACTATACTACCCAAAGACATTCTGAAGATCTACTATCATATTACATATTACTAAATAGATAACAGCAAAGATCACCCTTCTTGCTTAATCAATCAATTAGCCAGACTCAATCTCCTTACACAATCAGCTTTTCTTCAGATCTAATGAATACATCATTGACAAACAACAGTAAAACAGCAACATTGATTAGATAGATAAATCATTTCTGAATAACAAGCCCTTCCTCTGCATATGCTACTTGGAATTTCAAAATCCACGTGAATACACACCTTCACCGAGGCGAACCTGCGTATAGATCTATAAATGATGACTTATAAATTCATAACTTCTTAAGACTTCAGATATACCTAGATCATAACATATAAAAGATAAAGCATGCGTTATCACTCAGATCTAGCCTACCCATTATAAGATCATACAATGATAATTCATTTTAGGTCTCATGATCTTGATCAACATTGTATCCAAGGGTGCACAAGATGTTTTAGATCTATATCATAACCATAGCCCTTACAACACAAAATATACTTTAGATAGAAGTATTCATGAAAAACCCTTTCACTTGCACACTTAGCCCTTTGATCTCCTCCTCCTTATATACGTAGAACCTTTGTCAATACCATGCACCAAGACAACACTTAGAACCTATGGTATTCTTAGACAGGAACAAGTAACCGTTATTCCACTCAATATTGTGGGCTAATACCATGGTATGGACCCTTGGTATTCTTTAACCTTAATTGTCCATCCCACATGCACTTTTCCTTCTGTGAAACTACGTGCATACAGATACACGGCTTTTATTCCATATACTTGTGTGTATACGTGAATTGGACTGGGTTAACCGACATATACCACTTAAAACATTCTCATTCCTCCATTGCTTGATTCTAATATGTAATCCTTTGTCCCATCATCCTGTTCTTCTAGACCATTACTTTGTTACCTCTAAATTGGCTTGTTACAATGTGAGTTACCATCATACATCAATTTATTATTTCTGAACTGACTTGTATGTGGGTTTCCATCAAGGACAACACATGTACCATAATGCCAACAATATACCCTTTAGACTTGATGGAAAATATATTGGTGTTGATCACATGAAGTTGTAGAACCTATTAGATATATCAAACAACACCAAGATACTCTCCCCGTTTTACATCAAGGGAAAAAGGGAGGACCAAGATATTCTCCCCCTTAGTACATGCTGATACGCACTATACTGTACATGCTCTCCCTCAGCACATGCAGAGTCTGCAGTAATATTTGAAAAAAAAATAACATGACTTTATAACTCAACTATGTGAGTATGACCTTCCTGTCACCAATGACTCATACATAGATCAATCACCCAACGAAGCGGAGAGACATCAAATGTTCATACATGACATAAAATTTCAATTATTCCATCATCCTTCGCATGCATAGTGCAGGTACAAATTACATCATATCTCCAAAAGGACTCATTCATAATAGACTATGACAGAAAGAGACATATTATTATACCATAGGTCTTTACATGACCTTTTCATCAAATGACATTAATAACTGAGACAATAGTTGAATTCAACAATCATGATGCCAACAATGAATAATATTTTGAAGGATAATGATCCCCATTAACCTATGCTACCTGTGCATTGTCAACAATTCATTCATCATGGCATCTTCATCAATCAAATAAACATCAATGAGAAAAGCATATAAGAAAACTGTATCCATCAACATCAGACTGAACAACCATGTCAGAAATCGATTTTGAGTCCAACCCATTGTTTTTCTATTAGAAAAACACATACACTACTACCGGCACATAAACTCACATATATATGTGACTCTGCTTCATGAAATCCGCATATAGAAAACAATCCTCTGAATCTGAACAAAGGGGTTTTAACATCAAGATGAGGTAGAAATAGCTCCCAGCTTTTGCTTGAGAAATTCAAATGCTTCTCTAGGAATATGTTTGGTAAATATATCAGCACCCTGATCCTTGGAGGGAACATACTCTAATTTAACCTTTCTTCAATTACTTGTTCTCGTAGAAATTAGTACTTCATGGATATGTGCTTGGTCCTGGAGTGCATAAAAAGATTTTTCGAGATACTAATTGCACTTTTATTGTCACATCGGATGGAGATCGGTGGAGAACATGTAATTTGAATATCTTGTAATGTCTGCATCATCCAGAGATGTTGCGTGCAACAAGATGCAATAGCCACATATTCTGCTTCCACTGTAGATAAGGCAATCGAACTTTGTTTCTTGCTGAACCAAGATACTAATCGTGATCCCATATAGAATGCACCTCCACTAGTTCTTTTTCGGTCATCAACATTTCCAGCCCAACTCGTATCTGTATATGCATGAAGGGTAAGATTTGTATCTTTAGGATACGATAGACCAAACTCTTGAGTTCCTTGGAGATATTTGAATATTCTCTTTACTGCCTGAAGATTTGATTCCTTCGGATTAGCTTGGAATCTTCCAACAATTCCTACCCCATGCATGATATCTAGTCTTGTACCTATTAGATAAAGTAGACTTCCAATCATATATTTGTACTCTGGTTGATTCACTGTAGGAGATTCATCATCAGAACTGAGACTACATCTTGTTACCATTGGAGTACATACTGATTTGGAATCTTCCGTTCTATACTTCTTCATGATTTTCTTAAGATATTTAGTCTGTGAAAGAAAGATGCCATTTTTTGTTTGTTGCACTTGTAGACCAGGAAAATAGGTTAGTTCTCCAAGCAAAGAAATTTCAAATTCTTGTTGCATAATAGAAGAGAAGTTTTGACTCATAGATTCTTCATTACTGCCAAAGATGATATCATCAACATAAACAACAATAATGAGTAGTTCATCATTCTCAATTTTTGTATATAAATTGTTGTCTGCGGATCATTTTGTGAAGTCTTGTTGTTGAAGATATTTTTCAACACGATAATACCATGCCCTTAGAACTTGTTTCAGTCCATGTAGAGCCTTTTTCAGTTTGCATACAAAATTTTCATCATTTCCCAAAATGAATCATTCTGGTTGTTCAACGTATACTTCTTCTTCTAGATCTCCATTAAGAAATACAAATTTTATATCCATTTGATAACTTTGAATTTTCGAAAACTTGAAAGAGCAAGAAACATTCTTATGGCTTCAAGTCTAGCTATAGGTGAAAAAGTTTCTTCAAAGTCTATACCTTCTTCTTGTGCATACCCTTTACAAACAAGCCTGAATTTATTCCTAATTACCTCTCCATTTTCATTCAAATTATTCTTGAATATGCATTTTGTCCCTATAACATTATTATCATGAGGTCTAGGAAATAACTCCCAAGTATCATTATTTTCAATTTGGTCAAGTTCTTCATCCATGGACTTAACCCAACATTCATCTCTACTAGCTTCATTTACATTTTGCAGTTCTATGGAGGATAATAAGGCTAGATAACTAGAAGATCCTACAACATTTCTTCTTTTTTGTACTCCAGACTCTTTTTCTCATAGAATTTGAGAATATGAATGATTCTTTTGAACATACCTGGATGGAGCCTTTTCCCTGTCAGATGTATATTCTTCTGATGCTTCATTGGTTTCTTCCTCTATATCATTTTGATTTGATACGGGAAATCATTCACCATATTCATTATTATCATCTCTTTTGTTGATATCACATGTTTCAGATGTCTGCATGCTTCATCAATTACAACATCAATGCATTCAAAAAAATTTCAAAGTCTCTTATTATAACTTTTATTTCCTTTACCTCTAGATGAACAACCAAGAAATATTCCTTCGTCTACTCTAGGTTCAAACTTACCAAGTTTTTCATTATTCTTTTTTATGAAACATTTGCTTCCAAAAACTCTGAAGTGTTTTAGAGTGGGAATATTACAATACCAAATTTCATATGGAGTTTGATCACTATTTACACATACATGAGATTTCTTGAGAATATTTATCGTAGTATGTGTGGCTTCACCCTAGAAGGTGTATTTTAATATTTGATAATGACATTACTTTGGTACATAACCTTAATTTAAATTATAAAAAAATCAATAATTCATTGAGAAATAAACATAGCCTATTGAACATTAAAAAAAATAAGATGTTAATTATGATTTTTTAACATACTATTTTTATAATTTAAAAGAAGAGAGAAAATAATATGTTAATATTATTTCATATTAACCTATTAATTTAACATAAATTTATATTAAGTTTAAAAAAAATATTATATTTTCCTCAATATTTTTGTATTATATAATTGTTTATATAATAATAATTGTATATTGCCCCGATCAGGGTGTGAAGGATGCGAGACCCCCATAAGGATCGTTGTTATGATTAAATAAGTGTGGAGCAGGGCAAGTGGGTGGCCCACCCAATGCAACCACATGCTAAAGACAATTAAGGATTTGACGACATGTAACCAAGTGGCAAAGAGGACCTTGGGCGCTATAATTTGGGTTTTACAAGTGGTAGGTCTGGCATGTCGCATGCAAATTTTGTGGTTTCACCTTAGGAACTGTTGTGAGGTGGTGAAGGTTGTTCACGGGACTGTAGACCTGTATCACAAGTTGAGCACCCAATGCAACATCAATGACAAGGCAAGGCTACTGGTATGTCTCTTAGGACTTCTTAGTTCATGAAATGATGGTCTTGTTGCAAGGAACGAAGCCATAATGGCAGGGTTTGGTGAAGGTAGTGCATGGGTTAATTAGGATTGTGTTAAGTCTGTCTATGTTAGCATATGGAATTTTGATTTCAATCTTTTATGGAAATCTACTTTCTTAGATGGGCATGTATTGGGAGTCAGGGCCTGCATTTAGTACTATGTCTGTAAATTCTATTAATGAGTCCTTTAATTCTAAGCATTTGAGGCCTGGATGGGTCTGGGATTGGTTAGAGAGACTAACATGTTCTGGGAATCTTCTCACCCAGAGGGGCATATATGGGGAGTCGAGGTCATCACTTATTGTCTGGTTTGTAAATTTTGTGAAGGCTTCATTTAATTCCTGGCATGAGAGGCTTGGTTGGGCCTAGAGTCGGTTAGAGAGTCTGGTAGAAGTAAAGTACCTAAGCCATTTGAAAGATATGGTGAAAATTGGGCCTTCTGCCAGCCCAAAGGCAAACGCCGAGGGTGTCGGGGTTCTTTGTATATTCATTCCTTAGAACAGGAAATGGGGAACGAAAATTGTCTCCCACTGGAAAGAGACAGATGACAAAGCTTTCATTTGTAATTTGGATGATAAATATTTTATTAAACCATCTGTGTGCATTACCCTTTCAGGTCTGCCTAAATTGCAAAAATACTCCAGCTCCAACACAGCTAGTTATCACTATAGTGAGGGCACGGGAGGTACCGCAGTCATTAGGAGACCCAGTCTACAACAACGTGGTGAAGTTAGAGACTGGCACGGGGAAGTGAGGGCATCGTCGTGACAACAATCAGAACAACAGGGAACGGAAAGTGTCACAAGCTTTGTCCAACAAGACCCAGCGTAAAAGAGGAAGGAAAAAAAGGGAGGAGAACATGAAAAATATCATGCATTCTTATAGTGCTGCATCCCCGACACAAGTGAAGTCCATAATCTCATCATCGGAGGTGGAATTGTATGCCAAGGCGACAACAGAACCAATTCCAACAAAGGATTGGGAACCTTTGGTAATGGACCATGGATGCACACACGGAAGGCTAAATCTGTTCAAACAGTCAGTCCAACTATAATGGGTAATGAAGAGCTTACTGGCGAGAACCATGTTGGGAACACAAAACTTGGATGGCCCCCAGAAAACTCAACAATCTGGATCGAGCCTCAAGGACATTTAATGGGAAATACAGGTAGTACATGTACAAAAGTACCATCGGAATGTCTGCCCTGGCTGCATGGAAAAACAACTGCAAAGTCCACAAAAAAATGAAATGGCAGGATTGAGTGCAAAGAACCTTGCCCCAGTGGAATTGTCTAATGATTGACTACCGGGAAGTCATGATATTTCTGAAAGTTTTTGATGTTTTTTGTTGTTTTTATGATCTACTCTGATAACATTTACATTGTCGGTACTATATATAGATGGATGATAGAGATGATAGCTTATAAATCTTAGATGGACATACTCAAACTTTTTATGTTTTGGATGGCTTGTGATGTTAATCGGTGGCCAACAAACCTGGTTTTCTTCGGGCAGGTTGAGGCCACCAGACATATATTATGTAAGCTACTTTACATATGATTAATAGAAAGGTACTGCCAAGCTTACACAAAAACAAATTAATAATAAATCTATATTAAAATAGTTTTTCGAATTTAAAAATATCTAAAATGGTGTTTTTGAATGATTTAAAAAAAAATATTATATTTTTAAATTGCAATTAAAAAATGTTAATTAAATTTTAAAATGTTGAAAAACAATATTAAAAAAAAAACATTATGTAATAATTATAATAAATTATTTATAAAGAAATAAATTTATATTAAATAATTTAAAAAATAATATTTTCTTAATATTCTCTTATTAATAATATGTGTGTGTGTGTGTGAAACAATCAAAATGCTAATTTTTTAAAATGATAATTTAAATTTATGTGTATTTTAATATTTGAATAAGGAGATAGTGCCATTATTTTGGTCCATAACCATAATTTAAATTATAAAAATAATGATTATTTCAATAATTCATTGAAAAATAATCATTATTTTTAAATAATAATTTTAAATATAATAAGTTCAGATAGGCCTCGCTTATCATATGTTCTTAGTAATGCCCCTAGCACTGAAAGTGAGTTAACACTCAAAGTAGCACTGAAAGCGACTTAGTGCTCAAAGATTATGGAAGGATATGTGATTCAATTAATTTCATACACGATGTTCAAGTAAATTTTCTGTATATACACAACATTTGTATCTGTGCATATATAGAAGATATGCGCATATATTCCATATATGCACATTCCGTATATGCTCAAATTTCGTATATGGAAGTTGTGCATATACAATAGAGGCACATATATAAAAGGCCTGCATATACAAAAAATATACACATATAAGAAAGCTATGCATATATGGAAGTTGCGCATATACAGTTGATGCACATATACAAAAGATGCACATATACAAAAGTTACATATACTAAAGTTGCAAATACATGGAGGTTATGTGTATATAAGGTAGTTGCACATGTAATTAGAAGATATGTGCATATAGATAAGTTTCGCATATACGGAAGATGTGTGCAAATCTTCTGTATATGCACAATTTCCATATATGGAAGTTGCACATATACAGTAGATGCACATATATAAAAGTGTTGGCAAAAATACTGAAGGGGGGTGAATCAGTATTTAAACTTTTACAATAATTATTTTAATTTTTAACACTGTATAAGTGATTTTACAAAAACCAAATAGTGTATGTCTGCGACTATATTCAATGAAACCAACATATAGATAATAAACTTGTAAAATAGCTAATTAATTGTTTATTGAATTTAAACCATAGTGTGATGCATTTTCTAAGCAGTAAACAGATGTAGTAAGAACAAAATATATCAACACACATAAGCAACACACATGAACACCAGGATTTTTCAGGTGGAAACCCAATGTGGGAAAAAACCACCACTGTTGTCGTCTCAACCTTCAATCTTCTTATTAGAAAGAGTGTTTACAATTTTTGTACTGGTGCAAACTTTTTCCAGTACACAGGCATCTATGTGCTGAAGGCTACAACCTTCACTCATTTTCCAGCTTCTACTAGAAGGGAACTCCAACCCCCTAGTTCTTGTACTGGCTGATATGTTTAGCAGTATGTAGGTGCCGATCTACAAAAGGCTACCACCTTCACTCTTTCTCCAGGGACGACATTTCATAAATTTTCAAACTGGATACTCCTGGTACACATCAACACAATATGTATGCCACATTTCATTAAATTTTCATACTAGACCCATCAGTAACATTGAAGCTCAATTGTCACTGCAATATAACCATCAAATACAACTGCATCACCCAATCACTAAAACTTGTCAACACAATCAATCAATCTGATCACTGTCACTAGAACATAGAGCTAAACCTAGAATACCACATCAACAACCAAAACCAACTGCAACCTCAAAAATCATATATCAAAATGTATACTCTACTTCAATGAGGACAACCTACATGTATACGATACTTTCTGTAACTCAACCTGTGTATGCCTCTAAAGATACTGAATCATAAAACTTCTAAACCATAAACTATGCTACCCAAAGACATTCTGAAGATCTACTATCATATCACATATTCCTAAATAGATAACAGCAAAGATCACCCTTCTTGCTTAATCAATCAGTTAGCTAGACTCAATCTGCTTACAAAATAACCTTTTCTTCAGATCTAATGAAGACATCGTTGACAAACAACAACATTGATCAGATAGATCAATCATTTCTGAATAACAAGCCCTTCCTCTACATATGCTACTTGGAAGTGCTGAATCCACGTGTATATGCACCTTCACCGAGGCGAACCTACGTATAGATTTGCAAATAATGACTTATAACTTCACATCTTTTTAAGACTTCAGATATACCTAGATCATAGCATATAAAGGATAAAACATGTGTTATCACTCTGATCTAGCCTATCCATTATTAGATCATACAATGATAATTCATTTTAGGTCTCATGATCTTTATCTAACATTGTATCCAAGGGTGCACAAGATGTTTTAGATCTATATCATAACCATAGCCCTTACAACACAAAATATACTTCAGATAGAAGTATTCATGAAAAACCCTTTCACTTGCACACTTAACCCTTTGATCTTCTCCTCCTTATATGCATAGAACCTTTGTCAATACCATGCATCAAGACAACACTTAGAACCTATGGTATTCTTAGACAGGATCAAGTAACCGTTATTCCACTCAATATTGTGGGCTAATACCATGGTATGGACCCTTGGTATTATTTAACCTTAATTTTCCATCCCATATGCACTTTTCCTTCTGTGAAACTACGTGCATACATATACATGCCTTTTATTCTATGTACCGGTGTGTATACTTGACTTGGACTAGGTTAACCAGCATATACCACTTAAAACATTCTCTTTCCTCCATTGCTTGATTCTAATATGTAATCCTTTGTCCAATCATCTTGTTCTTCTAGACCATTACTTTGTTACCTCTAAATTGGCTTGTTACAATGTGAGTTACCATCATACATCAATTTATCATTTCTGAACTACTTGTATGTGGGTTTCCATCAAGGACAACACATGTACCATAATGCCAACAATATCCCCCTTTGGACTTGATGGAAACTATACTGGTGTTGATCACTTCAAGTTGTAGAACCTATTAGATATATCAAACAACACCACAATAGTCTCCCCCTTTTACATCAAGGGCAAAAGGGAGGACCAAGATATTCTCCCCCTTAGTAAATGCTGAGATGCACTATACTGTCCATGCTCCCTCTCAGCACATGGAGAGTCTGTAGTAATATTTAAAAAAAATAACAAGACTTTATAACTCAACTATGTGAGTATGATCTTCCTATCACCAATGGCTCATACATACATCAATCACCCAACCAAGTGGAGATACACCAAATGTTCATACATGACTTAAAATTGTAATTATTACATCATCCTTCCCATGCATAGTGTGGGTACAAATTACATCATATCTCAAAAAGGACTCATTCATAATAGACTATGACAGAAAGAGACATATTATTACACCATAGGTCTTTACATGACCTTTTCATCAAATGACATTAATAACTGAGACCATAGTTGAATTCAACAATCATGATGCCAACAATGAATAATATTTTGAAGGATAATGCTGCCCCTAAATCTGTGTTACCTGTGCATTGTCAACAATTCATTCATCAAGGAATCTTCATCAATCAAATAAACATCAATGAGAAAAGCATATAAGAAAACTGTATCCATCAACATCAGACGGAACAACCATGTAAGAAATCGATTTTGAGTTCGACCCACTATTTTTCTATAAGAAAAACACATACGCTACTACTAGCACATAAACTCGCGTATATATGTGACTCTGCTTCATGAAATCCGCGTATAGAAAACAATCCTCTAAATCTAAACAAACGGGTTTTAACAACAAGATGAGGTAGAAATAGCTCCCAACTTTTGCTTGAGAAATTCAAATGCTTCTCTAGGAAGAGGTTTGGTAAATATATCAACACCCTGATCCTTGGAGGGAAGATACTCTAATTTAACCTTTTGTTCAATTACTTGTTCTCATAGAAATTGGTACCTAATGGATATGTGCTTGGTCTTGGAGTGCATAACAAGATTTTTCAAGATAATAGTTGCACTTTTATTGTCACATCGGATGAAGATGGGTGGATAACATGTAATTTGAATATCTTGTAATGTCTACATCATCCAGAGAAGTTGTGTGTAGCAAGATGAAGTAGCCACATATTCTGCTTCCACTGTAGATAAGGAAATCGAACTTTGTTTCTTGCTGAACCAAGATGCTAATCGTGATCCCATATAGAATGCACCTCCACTAGCTCTTTTTCGGTCATCAACATTTCCAGCCCAATTCGTATCTGTATATGCATGAAGGGTAAGATATGCATCTTTAGGATATGATAGACCAAACTCTTGAGTTCCTTCAGATTGGCTTGGAATCTTCCAACAATTCCTACCCGATGCATGATATCTGGTTTGGTACCTATTAAATAAAGTAGACTTCCAATCATAGATTTGTACTCTGCTTGATTCACTGTAGGAGATTCATCATCAGAATTGAGACTACATCTTGTTACCATTGGATCACATACTGGTTTGGAATCTTCCATTCTGTACTTCTTCATGATTTTCTTAAGATATTTAGTCCGTGAGAGAAAGATGCCATTTTTTTTTGTTGCACTTGTAGACCAAGAAAATAGGTTAGTTCTCCAAGAAAAGAAATTTTGAATTCTTGCTGCATAATAGAAGAGAAGTTTTGACTTATAGATTCTTCATTACTGCCAAAGATGATATCATCAACATAAACAACAATAATGAGTAGTTTATCATTCTTAATTTTTGTATATAAGTTGTTGTCTGTGGATCCTTTTGTGAAGCCTTGTTGTTGAGAATATTTTTCAAGATGATAATACCATGCCCTCAGAGCTTGTTTCAATCCATATAAACCCTTTTTGAGTTTGCATACAAAATTTTCATCATTTCCAAAAATGAATCATTCTGGTTGTTCAATGTATACTTATTCTTCTATATCTGCATTAAGAAATGAAAATTTTACATCCATTTGATAACTTTGAATTTTCAAAAACTTGAAAGAGCAAGAAACATTCTTTTGGCTTCAAGTCTAGCTATAGGTGAAAAAGTTTCTTCAAAGTCTTTACCTTTTGGTTGTGCATACCCTTTACAAACAAGCCTGAATTTATTCCTAATTACCTCTCCATTTTCATTCAACTTATTCTTGAATATGCATTTTGTCCCTATAACATTATTATCATGAAGTCTAGGAACTGATTCCCAAGTATCTTTCTTTTCAATTTGGTCAAGTTCTTCATCCATGGCCTTAACCCAACATTCATCTCTGCTAGCTTCATTTACATTTTGCGGTTCTATGGAGGATAATAATGCTAGACAACTAGAAGATCCTACAAGATTTCTTCTTGTTTGTACTCCAGACCCTTTTTCTCATGGAATTTGAGATTCTGAATGATTCTTTTGAACATACCTAGATGGATCCTTTTCCTTGTCAGATGTATATTCTTCTGATGCTTCATTGGTTTCTACCTCTATATCATTTTGATTTGATACAGGAAATCATTCACTGTCTTCATTATTATCATCTCTTTTGTTGATATCACATGTTTTGGATGTTTGCATGCTTCATCGATTACAACATCAATGCATTCAACAATTTTTCGAAGTCTCTTATTATAACTTTTATATCCTTTACCTCTAGATGAATAACCAAGAAATATTCCTTCGTCTGCTCTAGGTTCAAACTTACCAAGTTTTTCATCATTCTTTTTTATGAAACATTTTCTTCCAAAAACTCTGAAGTGTTTTACAGTGGGAATCTTACAATACCAAATTTCATATGGAGTTTGATTAGTATTTACACATACATGAGATTTGTTGAGAATATTTACCGTAGTATGTGTAGCTTCACCCCAGAAGGTGTCAGAAGTTCCAGACTCATCAAGCATAGCTCAAGCCATTTGTTGAACCATTCTATTCTTTCTTTCCACCATGCCATTTTGTTGAGGATTTATGGAAACATAGAATTGTCTCTTTATTCCATGCTGTTCACAAAATTCAAAAAATTCATCTTATATGAATTCTCCTCCCCGATCAGATGTGAGACATTTAAATTTTAGATCTAATTCATTTTCAACTAAAGATTTGAAGACTTTAAACTTTTCAAATGCTTCATATTTATGTTTTAGTAAACCAATCCAACACATTCTAGAAAAATCATCAATGAATAAAATGTATTATTCTTCTCGACGAGGTGACTTTTTCCTTGTTGGTCCACACAAATCAGTATGAATGAGTTCAAGAGGCTTACTTGGTGACCCTTCTGTGGCATTGAATTGAACTTTGGTTTGCTTACCGAATTGACATGGTTTGCAGATGGTATTTTATCGGATGATGATATCTAGAAGATCATGAACAACCTTGAGCCTGCATGATTTTCTAATTTGAGAAAATATTAGATGCCACAATCTTCTGTGTGATAACCATTTCTCTTATGTTTTTCTTAGATAGCATTGTTCTTAACCTCCTTCTAGTATATATAGATTGCTTGGAGTTCTTGTACCTTTGATTATGGTCTTTCTTGTGTCAAGCTCACAAACCACACATTCGTTTGATCGAAACACAACTTCATTTCCTTGATCACACATTTGACTAACACTCAATAAGTTATGTTTTAATCCATCAACATACATAGCATTTCCAGCTTCAACCTTTTCTTTTAGATAAATAGAACCCTTACCCTTAATGATAGCTGGTGTGTTATTTCCAAAAGAGACATTATTTTCCTTTTTTAAATATTTTTATTAAAGGAGTTTATCTTTATCACCTGTCATGTGTTTAGAGCATCCACTATCAATGTACTACTGATTTTCTTATCCTTCTGCAAATAGATCTATGCCACATTTTTCTTACCATAGTTCCTTCTTTTTCCATACCTTGGAGTTTGATGATGTTTGCTCCTTTTGATATGTTGGCCAAAACTTTCTCCTCCATTCAGATTCTTCATGACCAAAGTTATTGAAAAATGAACATTCAATTTCATCTTCAAGAGGTGAAAAGTTATTACAAGATCTCTTCTTGATTCCTGTCATGCTCCTTTGTTTTCTTACATCTCTAGTCATGATAGTTTTGTAAGTAACACATTAAGCAGCCTTATGACCAAAGTTATGGCATGAAAAGCATTTTCCTTTAAAGAAGAAGTTTTTGTGATCATAAAATATTTTGGTAGTGTTCACCTTTTGGTTAGTTCTTCTATTGATGTTCACCCTTGGAGTAAAATGAGCATGATATACCTGGGGAGTACCTTTGGGATTTTGTTGAGGATTGATGCATTATTCACTTGTTTTTGCTGCATCAAGATAGTTTCTGGTGATCGCTGAAAACTTTACTAGTTGGGATGTTTCTCCAGTGTGTCCAAGACCAGTCTTTATAGGAGGAGAACATTGAACCTTGATGATTTGTTCTAAGGTTTTTGATCCTTTAGCAAATCTAAGATTCATAGGTTTTTTCTTATCAAATTCCTTTCTTAGACTCACTACTTGGCACTCTAATTTTTCATTCTTCTTTACCCTTTCCATGAGTTGATGTGTCAAAGTGTCTATGACTATATTCTTTTCTTCCAAGAAGATTTTGAGTTGAGTGATTTCTTCAATAAAATATTCTTCTTCTAAGGCATCCATAAACTTATCATTTTCATAAGCCATGAGAAGTTTAATTTCTTGATCAAATTCACCTTCATCACTATTAGACAGGCCATCACTATCTTCATGATTATAATAACTTCTTCTATTAACAAACTGTTTCCTATTACCTTTTGCAGAATCCTTTCTTTTGGCATGGTAATCTTTATGAGGACATTTAGTAGGATAATGACCAACTCTACCACAAGAAAAACATTTGAAGGGAAGATTACCTTTGAATCTTCTAGTACCCGGATGAAGTTTCTTCACAAAGCTTACCTCATCTTCTTCTAATATATATCCTGATTCCTTTAGATCTTTCTTTTCTTTTCCCTTTGTAGAGGCTTTGAAAGCGGCTTCTCTAATTTCTGATGGACCTCCTTTCCTCATTTCAAAGGCAATTAAAATTCCATGAAGTTGAACAATAGTAATAGATTGTACATCCTACTTCTCTTCCATGACATATACTTTTGACTAAAATTTAGGAGATATAGATCTTAAGATTTTCTCTACTATAATAGCCTCCTTTATTTCTTCACTCAAATTCTTCATACGATTTACAATCTCATGTACTTGTAAAAGGTAACTAGCAATACTTTCATCACTATTAATTTTGAGATTTTCATATTGAATTCTATGAGTTTGGAGCTTAGCATGTTTTACCTGAGAGTCTCCTTCATAGCTCTGAATGATTCTGTCCCATATTGCTTTGATTGTATTGAGCTGCATGACTTTGATGAATTCTGATTCTGATAGACTTCTGAATAATGCATTGACGACTTTGCCATTGGTTTCATATGATTTCTTTTTTGCTGGATCTGTGGGCACTATTGTTGGATATTGGTATCCTCCTTACACAATTGTCCAAACATCAGCTCCAAGTGACTAAAGATAGGCTCAGGTTCTTGCCTTCCAATATGCTAAGTTATTTCTTTTGAAGATTGGTTGTCTGATAGATCCCATTCCTTCGTGATTACTCATCTTGATAGATCTTCCTTAAAGCGATCTAGCTTCTTCTGAAGGACTTGCTCTGATACCAATTGTTGGGAAAAATACTTAGAGAGGGAGGGGTGAATCAATATTTAAACTTTAACAATAATTATTTTCATTTTCGCATTGTATACACGATTTTACAAAAACAAACAGCGTATGTCCATGACTATAATGAATGAAACCAACGTATAGATAATAAACTTGTAAAACAACCAATTCATTGTCTATTGAACTTAAATCAGAGTGTGATGCATTTTCTAAGAAGTAAACAGATGCAGTAAGAACAAAATCTATCAACACATAAAAAACACACATGAACACCAAGATTTTTCAGGTGGAAACCCAATGTGGGAAAAAACCACCATTGTTTTCGTCTCATTCTTTAATCTTCTTATTATAAAAACTGTTTACAAGTTTTGTACTAGTGCATACTTTTTCCAGTATGCAGTGATCTGAATTTAAACAAGAACACAACAAATTATAGATACAACCATAAATACAGAGATGCAGTAGAAATAATACTTCTTTCATTAATATCAAATACTGAAATATGCTTACAAACATAATGGAAATAAGACTAACTCAGGCAATGGTAGGTTATCTATGAGAAGAGATGTGGTGTCTACATTCCTCTGAACTGTGTTACAATGAGGCTCGAACACCTATTTATTGTTGGGAAACAATGGAAAACTCTAAAAATAAAAAAAACTAACCCTAGGAGATGAAGCATCAAACTATGGGCCCCGTTTGGGTAAATTGGTACATCAACTTCCCAGGGTCATAACATTGGCATACGATCTCTAATTGATGCGCCCAATACCTCGTTAGAAATATCTATTTGAGGACTACAACTTTTGTGTGACCAACATCATTTTTTTCTAGGTATTGGTCCCAGTGTTTCCAAAAAACGTCATTTAAGGCCTCAAAATGGCTCCGGAAGTTCAGGATCCGAACAACTGCCAAAAATAGTAAATTGTGCTACAAATAAGGAAACTGAAAAACTAAAAGAAACAATGGTGGGCGTCCAAGTGGAATAGGTTGGTGGCCACCAATATCCACCTGGATCATTCCTCCCCCCCTTAGGAAGCAATGGTTCCCATTGCAATGAGTTCCTCCACGAGATGAGGAAACTTTTGTTGAACTTGGTCCTTAGTGACTTGTTCTGCAATCTCTGATGTGTCCAATAATGGTCTGAAGCATGGTCGAGGGTGGTCCACATTGAACACTCGATGCAAGCCAAGGAATGGGGGAATGTTGTTCTTCAAAACATTGTTTCCCACAGCCTTGGTAATGTTGTAAGGACCATATCGGAGTGGTTTGAGCTTCCGATGGGCTCTTGCAAGGCACTATTTATGTAGATGCAACTAGACTTTACTACTCGCCTGAAACTTGTGTGGAACCCAATGTTGATCATGTTGCTACTTGTACTTGGCATTTTCCACAATGGAGCGATGATATATCAGCCTGTTGGGTAGAGGTGCTCTAGGAGTCAAATCGAGTGAATGCTTGACCTAACAGTGGTGAGGAGAAGATGTTCCTGTATTCTTTCATGATTGTATCCATCTGATGCTACTACATGGAGGAACCCTTCCTCGGGGTCATGGATGTGGTGATGATGTTCTTGTAGGTTTTAACACCGTGCAAAAATTACTTGCATATGAATTCTAAAACACAGAAAATAAACAATACAAGAGCATAACACATAAAAAACATATACACAGAGATTTTCCCCTGGATACGAAAACCGGGACTACCAGATTTATTTTTCATTATGTTTCTTTCATATGTTACAATACATATATATACATGCCGAAGCATCCAATACCATGGACCAAAAAACCATCGTGCCCAAAACTATGTGCTAAAACCATGAACAAAACCATAGGTAGGTTAGTCCCACCTAATACAGGGTCCCAAAATATTTTTTTTGGGGCAGTGTAGAGGGGGCTACCCGCCCCCCTCAAACCCCCTGGACAGGGGGGCCTACTACCCCCACTGCACAATTGGCCATAGGAGAGCTTAGTCATTTATCCAGCCCTGCAACACCTATTGTGTATCTACACCAAGAGAACTTCTCAGAGCTCACAAATTTTGTCAATGCATCTACAGTATTCTTCAAACTATCCACCTTTACCAACAACACCTTTTTGTCTTCTATCATATCCCTCACAAAGTGATACTGAACATCAATGTGATTTGTCTTTGAATGGTAAGCAAGTTTCTTTGCTAATAAAATTACACTTTGGCTATCACAGTCTCTTCTTATAGCTCTTTGCACTAACCCCAAACTTGAACACAATCTCTACAACCAAATTGCTTCCTTGCTTGCATGAGTGGCTGCCATGTATTCTGTCTCTGTAGTTGATAATGCCACTATAGATTGTTTCTTACTCATCCAAATGACTGGACCTCCAAATAGGTTAAACACATACTCACTTGTAGATATTCTTTGATCTATATCTCTAGCCCAGTCTGCATCAACAAATCCACGGATATCCAACCCTCTGTCCAATATTGATCTACCTTGGTAGCACAAACCATAATCACTAGTGCCACGCAAATACCTGAAAACCCGCTTCACTGCTATCCAATGCTCCTTCCCTGTTTTTGACATGAACCTGCTCAATGCTCCCACTACATGTGCAATGTTTGGTCTAGTACAGACCATCGCATACATCAAAACTACACTTGCATATGGAATACAAGACATGTCCTCTTCCTCTTCTTGTGTCTTTGGACACTGTTCAACATATAACTTTACACCTAAATGAATAAGAACCTTCACTGGTTTATTATCCTGCATATTAAACCTCTGCAGTATTGTCTCGACATACTTCCTCTGGTTTAACTGGAGCTTCCTCTTCTCCCGATCTCTCTTAATTTCCATGCCCAAAATATAGTTTGTAGCACCAAGATCTTTCATGTCGAATTTTGAGGACAATTGGGTCTTCAAATCCTGGATAATTTCTTTGTCATTTCCAACCAGCGAAATATCATCTACATACAAGACCAAATAAATAACAGGGTCACCAATAAATTTAAAATACACACAGTGATCTGCTTTGCTTCTGGTGAAGCCAAGTCCTCGTATAAATGTATCAAATTTCTGATACCACATCCTTGGTGACTCTTTTAGCCCATATAGGGACTTCTTTAACTTGCATACCAGTTCTTTCTTACCCTTCACCCCAAAGTCTTCAGGTTGCTTCATGTAGATCTCCTCTTCCATATCCCCATGAAGAAATTTTGTCTTCACATCCATTTGTTCTACCTCAAAATCAAAAGTAGCAGCAACATATAAAAATTACTCTAATAGAAGCTACCTTAGCAACGGGAGAAAAAAATATCACCAAAATCAATTCCCAATGCCTGGGAACAACCCTTTTCTACCAGCCGAGCATTGTATTTCTCCACCTTTCCTTCTGAATTTGTCTTCTTCTTGAACACCCATTTGCTGCCAATGGGTTTCCTTCCAGCTGGCAAGTCCAACAGATCCCAAGCCTAATTTTTGTGCAAAGATGCCATTTCATCAACCATGGCCTCTTTCCAGAGTTTTCCATCCTCTAAATCTATTGTTTCTTTCATAGTTCTGGGATCATCATCAGTAATATATAAAGAAAAATTTGAACAAAAAGAAGATGGACTATAGCTTTTTGGTTGCCTTCTTTCTCGAACTGATCTTCTCACAACCGAAGTTTGTGGCTCTTCATCTTCTGATTCCTCTTCTACTATAGAGTCTGATTCTTCCTCCTCTAGCTCAAACTCTATCTTCTCAGATTCCTTTGATGGGACTTCATGTTTAATAAAAAATTTCACTTCTCTGAACACCACATCTCAGTTGTACACAAACATCCTTGTTACTTGGTTCCAAAGCTTATAACCCTTTAAACCATCCTTATACCAAATAAATATGCAATTTTAAGATTTACTATCCAAATTTGTTCTTTTCTCCTTTGGAACATGTACATATGCATCACATCCAAATACCCTCAGATGTGAAAGACAGGGTTTCTTACCAGCCCATACCTCTTGTGGAGTCTTATCCTCCAATGCTGATGAAGGTGATCTGTTGACCAGGTAACATGTTGTCTCCATCGCCTCTGCCCTGAACTCCTGTCCTAACTCGGCACCACTGAGCATGCTTCTTGCCCTTTCCATCAACGTCTTGTTCATTCTTTCTGCAACTCCATTTTGCTCAAGTGTGTATGGAGTAGTATCTTGTCATGCTATACCACACTTCCTATAGAATTCTTCAAATTCCTTGCTGCAAAACTCTCCACCATTATCTGTCCTCAGCACCTTCATATTCTTCTCTGTCTCATTTTCCACCAAAGCCTTAAATTCTTTAAACCTGTCAAATACTTCAAATTTCTTCTTGAGGAAATATATCCATGTATTCCTTAAGAAGTCATCCATAAATGATACATAGTACACAAACTTACCCAGTGATGGAACCTTCACAGGTCCAAACACATCACTACACACAAGCTCTAATATTTGTTTCGCCCTCTGACCACCAAAGGGGAAACTCACCCGATTTTTCTTCCCATATACACAATTTTCACAGAAATCAAAATCCAGAGAGCTATTAGTCATACCTTTACCATGAAGTATTTGAAGGCCCTTCTCTCCAATATGTCCAAGCCTTTGATGCCATAGCATGGTCTTTTCTCCAAAGACCACTATATTTTCTACTCCACTTTCAGGAACCACAAAACTCTTGCACCCATCAATAACAGTGTTACCTTGCATCTTGTACAGAGTTCCAATATGAACTCCCCGCATCAATACCAGTGCTCCCTGAACCATCTTGTAGGTATCCTTCTCGGACATTGTTTTTACACCTACATCATCCAGCTTGTTTACATAAATCATATTTCTAGCCAATGCATGAATATGCAGAACACCTGGAAGTGTTATAACCCTTCCACCTTGCAACTTCAACTTTAGTTTTCCGGGACCGACAATTCTAGACATCCTATCATCCCATAAGAATACATCACCACCATCATGTTGTCATACTCGCAGAACCACTCTCTATGGGGAGTGAAGTGAAAGGATGCACCTGAGTCAATCAACCATGACTCATGATCTACATGTGTACTTGAAGAAGCCAAGTACACATCCCCACCTTCATATCAGGTGGTTTTCCCCTCTACAGAAGAAGAATCATTAGATCCCTTTCCTTTCTCGGGAGCTTTCTATTTACAGTATATTTTGTAGTGCCCTTCCTTTCCAAATTTCCAGACACCACCTTTATAGGTTTTCCTGGAGATTTATATCTCTCTCTGGATTTAGATATCCCACTCAATGACTTTTTTTTTTTAATTATGTTTTGGGCCCATCCTCATATATACAAGGCATCACCATTCTATCTCTCCATATTTTTCTGACTCATCTCCTCTGTTAGCAAGGATGAGACTATTTCATCAAACTACAAGGCAGTTGCATTGCTACCTATTGCAATAACCAAACTATCCCACGAATCTGGTAGAGAACACAACAAACTGATGCACTTATCTTCATCTGAAATTTTAATATCAATAGATAATAATTGACTTACCATATTATTAAATGCATTCATATGCTCTGTCATCGAGTCTCCAACTTTCATCCTTAGGTTATACAGCCTTCTCCATAGGAATAGTTTATTCACCAGAGACTTCAATTGGTACAAACTCCCTAACTTGTCCCACAAATCCTTCGCGGTAGCTTCCCTTGATACATTCAGCAATACTAAATCTGAGACACACAATTGTATTGTTCTCTTTGCCTTCCAATCCAACTTCTTCCATTCTTCATCAGACACTCCCGTTGGTTTAGTACCTGGATCTACTCTGATCCACTCATCTTTATCCACCAACAGATCCTCCATCTTGGGTTTCCACAACTCAAAACTCTAACCACTAAATTTATCGATCTCTATCTATCGATTGCTCGCCATATTCTTTAACCACCAGAATTGATCCCACATATATCCCACTGAACAGGGTCTACCACAGGCCTGAGCGAAACCCCTCAGCAGCAACGTCGTCCCATTGAAGCCAAAATAGCTCTAATACCAAATGTAGGTTTTAACCCCGTACAAAAATTACCTACATACAAATTCTAAAACACAGAAAATAAACAAATTCGAGAGCATAACACATAAAACACATACACACAGAGATTTTCCCCTAGATCCCAAAATCGAGATTGCGGGATTGATTTTTCAATATGTTCCTTTCATAAGTTACAATACATATATATACATGTCGAAGCATCCAATATCAAGGATAAAAAAACCATCGCGTCCAAAACCATGTGCTAAAACCATGCACAAAACCATAGGTAGGTTCGTCCCACCTAATATAGGGTCCCAAAAAAGTTTTCCCAGGGCACTGCCCCAGATCCCATAGAGGGGGGCTAACCGCTGCACAATTGGCGCAATGAAGGGGAGGCTCTGCCCTCCCCCCCCCAGTTAACTAGGTTAGCTAGTTATGGAAATAATATAACACAACCCAACACTTCCCCTTACTTTGAGAGCGATACAGAAAGAAAATAAATTTCCTAGTCTGGGAGATGATCCTACTGCGTTTCTTAGTAGATATCAAATATGTGGCAGTAGGTGGATCTGCCTCCAGTATCCTATATAATGTTAGGTGGAGCTACCTCCGGTATCCTGTATAATGTATTACCCAAAGAAATAATAACAGCGCGAGGCCTTGACTCATACACAGCATGTCGCTTCCACAAGTATGGTTGGCCTAATAATACATCACAAACATCAAGGAGTGGAACGTCATATAATACCTCATATGTGAAGGGCTTGATGTTGTAGGGAAGGCGGCACTACTGGTGGACTTGGAGATCTCGTCCTTGATGAAGCCATCCTATGTTGTATGGTTGCGGGTGTGGTATGGTCAGTAGGCCCAGATGCTTTACGACCTCTGCTAAAATGAGGTTCTTCTGGCTGCCACTATCAACAATAAATTGCACCGGTGAACCCTTCACCCACATTTGTGAGTGGACTCCCCCTCCTCTAGATCTTCAGGCCCATTCTTTTGGATCTTGGCAGTGGCAACAGTGGAATTGGGCTCCACATCAACGATCTATGTCCCTTAATAATTCTTGTTGTCAGGTTCTGACTCAGGTTCAGAACATGCATCTGATTTTGAGGCCTTCAACTCAGCCATCAGCAAGGATAATTTTAGGGGCGAATGTTCGCCCTTTGGTGAAATTAAGGGGTTTTAAATTTTTAGTGGGCGAATATTTTGTATCATTGTACATTTTTACAAATCACCTCAAATAGCCCACCTTATTTTAAGGGAGAGGCTAAGAAAGGTAAATTTAGCCCTTGAAATTAGGAGTTACAACCTTCCATTCGCCCATTTTCAAGAATAGGTTTTATTTAAGTGAATCCATTCGCCCATTTTCAAGAATAGGTTTTATTTAAGTGAATCCTATGGGCCAAATACCATATTTATAAAAGACGTATGGTAAATTAATAAAAATATAAATAAATGAGAGGTATGGTAAATAAATAAAACATTTTTTATATTTACTCCATAAGTCACCTGGTGTAAACAAATAAAAATTTAAGTAAAGTGGAGGTATGGTAAATAAATAAAACGTCTTTTTATACTCACTCAAAACGTATGGTAAATAAATAAAAAATAAATAAACTAGACGTATGGTAAATAAATAAAACCTCTTTTTATATTTAGTCCATAACCCTCGTTCTATTTATGAAGGCTCAAGAAAGAGGTTTTATTTAAGTGAATCTTATGGGCCAAATACCATATTTGTAACAGAGGTATGGTAAATTAATAAAAATATAAATAAACGAGAGGTATGGTAAACAAATGAAACATTTTTTTATATTTACTCCATAAGTCACCTTATATTTACGAACACTCAAAAAATGGGTTATATTTAGGAGAAACCTATGGGCAAAATACTATGGGACAAATACCATGGACTAGATTGTTATTAATACCATGCAAAAAACCATTATTAACCCTAATATTAGAATTAATAAAAATAAAAATGGCACATGGTATTGAACCATGGTATTCACCAAAATGGCACATGGTATTGACCCATGGTATTCACCTGGAATGTAGCCTATTTAAATGGGGGAATTAAACCAGCATAGATCCATCTTTACTCTCGATCTACTAAACCCCGAGAGGTATCAAATATCGTGATATGAAAACTAGCATAGAGTGAAAAAATATTTGATCCTCTTGGGGCTTGGTCAAGAGTAAAATGGATGTTGTAATTTAATGCGGGTTAAACATTTTAGCTTGGTTAAAATAAAAAATAAAATAAAAATCAACTATTATGATAACCCATGGTATTGACCCATGGTAATACCATGGTATTCATGTGAGCATAGACTATTTAAAGGGGAAATTCTATGGTCTTAAATCCATACAAAGTTTTATTATTTAGTGAAAGACTTGCCAAGATCTTACAAGGTTTTATAATTGAGTAAAATATTTTATTATTTAGTGAAAGACTTGCCAAGATCTTACAAGATTTTATAATTGAGTAAAATATTCGCCATGCCTGGTGAGAGATTCGCCAAAAAATTATATATACATATTATATTATTGATAAAATCGCCTTCCATTTTTCCTATATACCATGGAGATTCGCCCATTTATTATATTTATAAATTTAAGGGGGGTTCTTAAAATTTTCCCTGGCCACCAGCGACTGCTTGGCCCAACACTCACTTGTGTTATGAGTGGGGCTCTTATGGAACTCACACCACTTTCATGTGTCCTTCTTTGACTTCGTGGTGGTGTTCATTTCTTGCATCTTTGATGGGTTGTCTTGCATCACACCTTCTTGCCTTTGTTCTTGGTTCTGCAGTTTGGGGAAGCCTTTCCCTTGCTTCGGATTCACGGATCCAAAGTCTTTCTTCTTCTGTTTAACCTTTTGCTCGATCTTTATAGCGTATCATTACGTCGTGCTAAGCAAGGAGATGTACAGGAAATCCATCTTGTCCTGGATGTATCTATGTAGGTAGCCATGGTACTTGAGTACCAAATGTTTCTCAGAATCCTTGATACCTAACTTTGTGTGAAGGGTATGAAAAAAATTGGTAAACTCCAACACTTTTTGGTCCCTTCCCCGTCGCAACATGGTCCACTTTATGTATTTGTCCTCATAGCTCCCGACGAGGTAGTACTGCTCCTTTATGGCATCCTAGAATGAATCGTAAGTGGGAGTGGCTTAAAAAATTGAGTTCATACTTTCATCCTTCTGTTCAAAATAGATTTTCCACCAGTCCTTGACGTGGGGGACGACTTTGAGAAGAGCAAAAGTAATCTTTTCTCAGCTAGAAAAATCACGAACATAAAAAATATCCTTCTCGCAGATTCAACCATTTATCTATGATGTCTGCATCTATTTGACCATCGAATATGGGGATTTTGAAGTTAACTTGTACCTTAAAGGGTGTGGCGTTTCCAGAGTAGCCGTTGGAAGCAGATGTGTTGCCCCTAGGTAGCCGCTGAAGGATCTGGGCAAAATTGTTCATCATCGGGTTTCTTTGTTTCTCAAGAGAGTCTTCGAGCAATATTTTGATACGATCTCCTACCCCCTCATCTTTCTTTTCATCCGCCTTTGGAGGTCACCAATATTTACAAGGATGGTATTGCAAAGGTTCAACTAGTTCAAGCCCTAACTCCTTATATCCCAACCTTGTTGGGGACATGCAAAGAAAAAAAGAGAAAGAGTAGACCGTTCGGATACCACTGATCTGAATTTAAACAAGAATGCAAAAAATTACATATATAACCATAAATATAGAGATGTATTAGAAATAACACTTCATTTCATTAATATCAAATACTGAAATATGCTTACAAGCGAAATGGAAATAAGACTAGCTCGAGCGATGGTAGTTTCTCTCTGAGAAGAGATGTGGTGGCTACATGCCTTTGAAATGTGTTACAATGAGGCTCTAAGGCCTATTTATTGTTGAGATAAAATTGAAAACCCTAAATATCAAAAAACCTAACCCTAGGAGATGAAACACTTGGGTAAATTGGTACATCAACTTATAGGGGTCGTAACTTTGCAATACAACCTTCGTTTGACATGCCCAGTACCTCGCTAGAAAGGTCTATTCAAGGACTACAACTCTTTTCTAAAGAGCATTGGTAGTTGGTCAATTTGGGTCCCGTGTTTCCCAAAAAACGTTGTTTAGGACCTCAAAATGGCTTCGGAAGTTCAGGACTAGAAAAACTACCAAAAATAGTAAATTGTGCTACAAATAAGGAAACTAAAAAACTGAAAGAAACAATGGTGGGGGTCCAAGTGGAATAGGCAGGTGGCCACAAATATCAACTTGGATCATTCCTCCCCCCTTAGGAAGAAACGGTCCCCATTGCGTTGAGTTCCTCCATGAGATGTGGAAACATTCGCTGAACTTGGTCCCTTGTCAATTGTTCTGCAATCTTTGATGTGTCCAGTAATGGTATGAAGCATGGTCGAGGTTGGTCCACATTTAACACTCGATGCAAGCTAAGGAATGGGGGAATGTTGTGCTTCAACACATTGTTTCCCACAACCTTGGTAATGTTGTAAGGCCCATATCGGAGTGATCTAATCTTCCAATGGGCTCTTGTAAGGTGCTCTTTTTGTAGATGCACCCAGACTTTATCGCTCACCTAAAACTTGTGTGAAACCCGATGTTGATCATGTCACTACTTGTACTTGTCATTTTCCACAATGGAGAAATGATATATTGGCCTGTTGGGTAGAGGTGATCTAGGAGTGAGATCGAATGAATGCTTGACCTAACAGTGCAATGATAGACTTGTGGGTGAGGAGGCAATGTTCCTGTATTATTTCGTGACCGTATCCATCTACTGCTGCTACGTGGAGGAACCCTTCCCAAGGGTCATGGATTTGGCGAAGATCTTCCCCTTACTTTGAGAGAGAACTAGAAAGAAAATAAATTTCCTAGTTTGGGAGATGATCTTACTGCATTTCTTAGCAGAGATCAAAGATGTGGCGGTAGGTGGGGCTACCTCCGATATCTTGTATAACGTACTACCCAAAGAAATAATAACATCGTGAGGCCTTGACTCATACATAGCACGTCACTTCCACAAGTATGGCTGGCCTAATAATACATCACAAACATCAAGAGGCACAATGTCACATAATACCTCATCTTTGAAGGACTTGATGTTGTAGAGAAGGCGGCACTACTGGCGGACTTAGAGATCTCGTCCTTGGTGAAGCCACCCGATGTTGTATTGTTGCAGGTGTGGTATGGTCAGTAGGCCCAGACGCTTCATGACCTCTACTAAAATGAGGTTCTTTTGGCTGTCACTATCGACAATGAAATGTTGTGGTGAACCCTTCACCCACATTTGTGAGTGGAAAAGACGTTCCCCTTCCTCTAGATCTTCGAGCTCATTCTTCTAGACCTTGGCAGTGGCAATAGTGGCACTAGGCTCTGCATCAATGATCTGCTTCCCTTTGTCATTCCTCTTATCGTGTTTTGACTCAGGGTTGGAACATGCATCTAATTTTGAAGCCTTCAACTCGACCACCAATGATTGCTTCACCCGACACTCACTTGTGTTATGAGTGGGGCTCTTATGGAAGTCACACCACTTTCCTGTGTCCTTCTTTGACTTCGTGGTGATGTCCTTTTCTTGAATCTTCGAAGGGTTGTCTTCAGTCACATCGTCTTAGCTTAGTCCTTGGTTTTGTGGTTTGGGGAATCCTTTCCCTTGCTTCAGATTTGTAGATCCAAAGTCTCGCTTCTTCTGTTTAAACTTTTGCTCGATATTGACAGCGTATCGGTATGCCACACCGAGCGAGGAGATGTACAGGAAGTCCATCTCATCCTCAATTTATCTATGTAGGCAGCCACGGTACTTGAGTATCAAATGTTTATCAGAATCCTTGATACCCAACTTCGTGCGAAGGGTATGAAAGACATTAGTAAACTCCATCACATCTTGGTCCCTTCCCACCCGCAGCGTGGTCCACTTTATGTGTTTTTCCTCAAAGCTCTTGATAGGGTAGTATTGCTCCTTGATGGCATCCCGGAATGAATTCCAAGTGGGAGCAGCTGAAAATAGTGAGTTCATACTTTCGTCCTTCTGTTCCCAATAGGTTTCCCACTAGTCCTTGACGTGGGGGGTGGCTTTGAGAAGAGAAAAAAGTAATCTTTTATCCACTGGAAAAATCATGAATAGAAAAATATCAATTAATATATTCAACCATTTATCTATGGCGTCTGCATCTATTTGACCCTCGAATATTGAGATTTCAAAGTTAACTTGTACCTTAAAGGGTGTGGCATTTCCAGAGTAGCTATTAGAAGTAGATGCGTTGCCCCTGGGTAGCCGTTGAAGGATTTGGGAAAAATTGTCCATCATCACATTCCTTTGTCACTCAAGAGCTTCTTCGAGCAAGATTTTGATAGGATCTCCTACTCCCTCATCTTTGTTTTCATCTGCGATGGGAGGTCATCGAAATTTGTGAGGCTGGTCTTGCAATGGTTCGACCAGTTCAAGCCCTAACTCCTTATATCTCGACCTCGTTGGGGAAATGCTAAGAAAAATAGAGAAAGAGCAGACCGCTCTGATACCACTGATCTAAATTTAAATAGGAACACAACAAATTATAGACATATAAACACAGAGATGTAGTAGAAATAACACTTCATTTCATTAAATATCAAATACTGAAATATGCTTACAAACAGAATGGAAATAAGACTAGCTCAGGCTATGGTATCTTTGAGAAATGATGTGGTGCCTACATGCCTCTGAACTATGTTACAATGAGTCTTGAAGGCCTATTTATTTTTTAGAAACAATGGAAAATCCTAAACGTCCAAAAACCTAACCCTAGGAGATGAAGCGCCAAACTATGGGCCTCGTTTGGATAAATTGGTACATCAACTTCCCCGGGTCGTAACTTTGGCATACGATCTCCATTTGACGCGCCCAATACCTTGTGAGAAATATCTATTCAAGGAATACAACTTTTGCATGCCCAATATTGGCTCATGCCACAACTAAGTAATCGTTGACCTAAAAAACATCGTTTAGGGCCTCAAAATGGCTCTGGAAGTTCAGGACTCGAAAAAACTGCCAAAAATAGTAAATTGTGCTACAAATAATGAAACCAAAAAACTGAAAGAAACAATAGTGGGGGTCCAAGTGGAATAGGCAGGTGGCCAACAATATCCACCTGGATCATTCCTCCCACCTTATGAATCAATGGTCCCCATTGCATTGAGTTCCTCCATGAGATGAGGAAACTTCTACTGAACTTGGTCCCTCGTGAGTTGTTCTGCAATATCTAATGTGTCCAGTAATGGTCTGAAGCATGGTCGAGGGTGGTCCAAATTGAACACTCGATGCAAGCCAAGGAATTTGGGAATGTTATACTTCAAAACATTGTTTCCCACAGCCTTGGTAATGTCGTAAGAATCATATCAGAGTGATCTGAGCTTCCGATGGGCTCTTGTAAGGCGGTCCTTCTACAGATGCAACCAGACCTTATCGCTCACCTAAAACTTGTGTGGAACCCATTTTTGATCATGTCGCTGCTTGTACTTGGCATTTTCCACAATGGAGGGATGATATATCGGCCTTTTGGGTAGAGGTGTTATAGGAGTTAGATGGAATTAATGCTTGACCGCATTGTGCAACGGTACCTCTGTGGGTGAGAAGAAGATGTTCTTGTATTCTTTCATGACCGTATCCATCTGTTTCTACTGCGTGGAGGAGCCCTTCCCAGGGGTCATGGATGTGGTGATGATCTTCCCCTTACTTTGAGAGCGAACCAAAAAGAAAATAAATTTCCTAGTCTGGGAGATGATCTTACTGCATTTCTTAGCAGATATCAAAGATGTGGCGGTAGGTGGAGCTACCTCCGGTATCTTGCATAATGTATTACCCAAAGAAATAATAACATCGCAAGGCCTTGACTCATACATAGCATGTCACTTCCACAAGTATGGTTGGCCCAATAATACATCACAAACATTAAGAGTTGCAACGTCAGATAATACCTCATCTCTAAAGGGCTTGATGTTGTAGGGAAGGCGGCAGTGCCGGTAGACTCAGAGATCTCATCCTTAGTGAAGCCACCCGATGTTATATGGTTGCGGGTGTGGTATGGTTAGTAGGCTCAGACGCTTCTCGACCTCTATTGAAATGACGTTCTTTTGGATTCCAATGTCAACAATGAATTGCAGTGGCGAACCCTTCACCCACATTTCCGAGTCGAAAAGACGCTTCCCCTCCTCTGGATCTTCAGGCTCATTCGTCTGGATCTTGGCAGTGGCAACAGTGGCGTTGGGCTTCGCATCAATGATCTGCTTCCCTTTGTCATTTCTCTTTTAAGGTTCTAACTCAGTGTCATAAAATGCATCTGATTCTGAAGCCTTCAACTTGGCCACTAGCAATTGCTTCACCTGACACTCACTTGTGTTATGAGTGGGGCTCTTATGGAACTCACACCACTTTCCTATGTCCTTCTTTGACTTCATGGTGGTGTTATTTTCTTGCAGCTTCGATGACCTGTCTTGGGTCACACCGTCTTAGCTTTGTCCTTGGTTCTGCAGTTTGGGCAAGCCTTTCCCTTTCTTCGGATTCACGGATCCAAAGTCTCGCTTCTTTTGTTTAAACTTCAGCTTGATCTTGACAGTGTATCGGTATTCCATGCCGAGTGAGGAGGTGTACATGAACTCCATCTCATCTTGGATGTATATATGTAGGCAACCACGGTACTTGAGGACCAAATGTTTCTCAGAATCCTTGATACCCAACTTCATGCGAAGCGTATGAAAACCATTGGTAAACTTCGACACATCGTGGTCCCTTCCTTGCTGCAACATGGTCCACTTTATGTGTTTGTCCTCATAGTTCCCGATAGGGTAGTACTGCTCCTTGATGGCATCCTAGAATGAATTCCAAGTGGGAGTGGCTGAAAACAGTGAGTTCATACTTTCATCCTTTTGTTCACAATATGTTTCCCACAAGTCCTTGACATGGGGGGCAGCTTTGAGAAGAGCAAAAGTAATATTTTATCGGCTAGAAAAATCATGAACAGAAAAATACCTTTTTAGCAGATTCAACCATTTATCAATGGCATTTGCATCTATTTGACCCTCGAATATGGGGATTTCAAAGTTAACTTGTACCTTAAAGGGTGTGGCATTTCCATAGCAGTTGTTGGAAGCAGATGCGTCACCCCTGGGTAGTCGTTGAAAGATCAAGGAAAAATTGTCCATCATCACATTCCTTTGTCATTCGAGGGATTATTTGAGCAAGATTTTGATAGGATCTCCTGCCCCCTCGTATTTCTTCTGATCCGCCATGGCAGGTCATTGATATTTGTGGGGCTGGTCTTGCAAAGGTTCAACCAGTTCAAGCCCTAACTCCTTATATCCCAACCTCGTTGGGGACATGCAAAGAAAAACAAAGAGAAGTAGACTGCTCTACTACCACTAATCCAAATTTAAACAAGAATGGAACAAATTACAGATATAACCATAAATACAAAGACGTAGTAGAAATAACACTTCATTTCAATAATATCAAATACTGAAATATGCTTACAAACAGATTGGAAATAAGACTAGCTCGGGCGATGGTAGCTTATCTCTGAGAAGAGATGTGGAGGCTACATGCCTCTAAACTATGTTACAATGAGGCTCGAAGGACTACTTATTTTTTAGAAACAATGGAAAACCCTAAACATCCAAAAACCTAACCCTAGGAGATGAAGTGTGAGACTATGGGCCATGTTTGCGTAAATTGGTACATTAACATCCCGTGGTCATAACTTTGGCATATGATATCCGTTTGACATGCCAAATACCTCATTAGAAATATCTATTCGAGGATTACAACTTTTGCATGACTAAAAGAGGTTGATGTCCCATCATGGTCCCAGGTTTCCCAAAAAACATCATTTAGGGCCTCAAAACGAGTCTGGAAGTTCAAGACCTAAAAAATTGCCAAAAATAGTAAATTGTGCTAAAAATAAGGAAACTAAAAAATTGAAAGAAACAATGGTGGGGGTCCAATTGGAATAGGCTGGTGGCCACCAATATCCACCTGGATCATTCCTCCCCTTTTAGGAAGCAATGTTACCCGTTCCGTTGAGTTCCTCCATTAGATGAGGAAAATTTTGTTGAACTTGGTCCCTCATGAGTTCTTTTGCAATCTTTGATGTGTCCAATAATGGTCTGAAGCATGGTGGAGGGTGGTTCACATTGAACACTCGATGCAAGCCAAGGAATGGGGGAATTTTTCACTTCAAAACATTGTTTCCCACAAAATTGGTAATGTTGTAAGGACCATATCGGAGTGATTTGAGCTTCCGATGGGCTCTTGTAAGGTGCTCTTTTTGCAGATGAAACCAGACTTTATCACTTACCTGAAACTTTTGTGGCACCCAATGTTGATCATGTTGCTACTTGTACTTGGTATTTTCCACAATGGAGCGACGATATGTCGGCCTTTTGGATAGAGGTGCTCTAGGACTTGACAGTGCAATGGTACCCCTATGGGTGAGGAGAAGATGTTCTTGTATTCTTTCATGACCATATGCATCTACTGCTAATACAAGCAGGAACTCTTCCCGGGGGTCATGGATGTTGCGATGATCTTCCCCTTACTTTGAGAGCTAACTAGAAAGAAAATAAATTTCCTAGTTCGGGAGATGATCTTAGTGCATTTCTTAGCAGATATCAAAGATGTGGCGGTAGGTGAGGCTACCTCCAGTATCCTGTATAACACATTACCAAATGAAATAATAAAAACGCAAGGCCTTAACTCATACCCATCATGTCGCTTCCACAGGTATGGTTGGCCTAATAATACATCACAAACATTAAGAGTTGCAACATCACATAATACCTCATATGTGGAGGGCTTGATGTTGTAGGGAAGGCGGCAGTGCTGGCGGACTCAAAGATCTCATCCCTAGTGAAGCCACCTAATCTTGTATGGTTGCGGGTGTGGTATGGTCATTAGGCTCGGACGCTTCATGACCTCTACTGAAATGAGGTTCTTTGGGTTGCCGCTGTCGACAATGAATTGCAGGTTCAACCAAACTTTATCGCTCACCTGAAACTTGTGCGGCCCCAGATGTTGATCATGTCACTCCTTGTACTTGGCATTTTCCACAATGGAGCAATGATATAATGACCTGTTGGGTAGAGGTGATCTAGGAGTCAGATCAAATGAACGTTTGACCTGACATTGCAACAGTACCCCTATGGGTGAGGAGAAGATGTTCCTGTATTATTTCATGATCGTATCCATCTGCTGCTACTGCATGGAGGAACCCTTCACAGGGGTCATGGATGTGGTGACGATCTTCCCCTTACTTTGGGAGCGAACCAGAAAGAAAATAAATTTCCTAGTCTGGGACATGATCTTACTCCATTTCTTAGCAGAGATCAAAGATGTGGAGGTAGGTGGGGCTACCTCTGGTATCCTATATAACATATTACTTAAACACATAATAACATCGCGAGGCCTTGACTCATACATAGCATGTTGCTTCCACAAGTATGGTTGGCCTAATAATAAATCAGAAACATCAAGAGGTGCAGCGTCACATAATACCTCACCTGTGAAGAGCTTGATGCTATAGGGAATGTGGCATTGCTGGTGGACTCGGATATCTTGTCCTTGATGAAGCCACCCGATGTTGTATGGTTGCAGCTATGGTATGGTCAATAGACCCAGACACTTCATGATTTCTGCTGAAATGAGGATCTTTTGGCTGCCATTGTCGACAATGAATTGAAGCAGTGAACCCTTCACCCACATTTGTGAGTGGAAAATACGCTCCCCCTCCTTTGGTATTTTGTCTCATTCTTCTGGATCTTGGCAATGGAAACAGTGGTGCCAGGCTCCACATCAATGATATGCTTCCCTTTCTCATTCCTCTTGTTAGGTTCTTACTCAGGGTTGGAACATGCATCTGATTTTGAAGCCTTCAACTCAGCTACCAATGACTGCTTGGCCCGACACTCACTTGTGTTATGAGTGGGGCTCTTATGGAACTCAGGCCACTTTCCTGTGTCCTTCTTTGACTTCGTGGTGATGTTATTTTCTTACAGCTTCGATGGGTTGTCTTGGGTCACACCATCCTAGCTTTGTCCTTAGTTCTGCGGTTTGGGGAAGCCTTTCCCTTGCTTCGGATTTGCGGATCCAAAGTCTTGCTTCTTCTGTTTAAAATTTTTCTTGATCTTGACATCATATAAATAGGCCATGTTGAGCGAGGATATGTACAGGAACTCCACCTCGTCTTGGATGTATCTATGTAGGTAGTCGCAGTACTTGAGTACCAAATGTTTCTTAAAATCCTTGATACCAAACTTTGTGCGAAGGGTATGAAAAAGATTGGTAAACTCCAGCACATCTTGGTCTCTTCCCTACCGCAGCATGATCCACTTTATGTGTTTGTCCTCATAGATTTCGATAGGGTATTACTACTCCTTGATGGCATCCCAGAATGAATTTCAAGTTTGAGAGGCTGAAAATAGTGAATTCATACTTTCATCCTTCTGTTCATAATAGGTTTCCCACCAGTCCTTGACGTGGGGGGTGGCTTTGAGAAGAGAAAAAGTAATCTTTTCTCGGCTGGAAAAATCATGAACAGAAAAATATCCTTCCAGCAGATTCAACTATTTGTCTACAACACCTACATCTATTTGATCCTCTAATATGGGGATTTGAAAGTTAACTTGTACCTTAAAGGGTGTGGCGTTTCTAGAGTAGCTGTTGGAAGCATATGCATCGCCCCTAGGTAGCCGCTAAAGGATCTAGGCAAAATTGCCCATCATCGCATTCCTTTGTCGCTCGAGGGCTTATTCGAGCAAAATTTTGATAGGATATCATGCCCCCTCATCTTTATTTTCATCCTCCATGGGAGGCTATCGAGATTTGTGAGGCTGGCCTTGCAAAGGTTTGACTAGTTCAAGCCCTAATTCCTTATATCCTAACCTGGTTAGGGACATGCAAAGAAAAATAGAGAAAGAGTAGACCGCTCTGATACCACTGATTTGAATTTAAATAGGAACACAACAAATTACAGATATAACCATAAATACAGATATGTAGTATAAATAACACTTCATTTCATTAATATCAAATACTGAAATATGCTTACAAACATAATGGAAATAAGACTAGCTCGGGCAATGGTAGCTTTTCTCTGAGAAGAGATGTGGTGGCTACATGCCTCTAAACTATGTTACAATAAGGCTTGAAGGCATATTTATTGTTGAGAAACAATGGAAAACCCTAAACATCGAAAAACCTAACCTGAGGAGATGAAGCACCAAACTATGGGCCCTGTTAGCCTCCTATTGCAACAGATGTTCATCTTTCATGATTGATAGTTTTACATGCCAAATATGTCATACTTTGCATGCTACAATGCTCCATATTTCCAGAAAGAGGTCAAGAAAGAGACCATGAAAGTGTGCCAATATAAATGCCACTACTGTATTCCAAATTTTGATGAGTTAACCATTTTTGAAGAATTTTCTATTAAGGGAACTCCAAACAGCCTAATCTTGGTTTCCCTAGGTTTCAATTTCTTGTTTTAGAATATAGAGAATGAATATCTGTCCAAACAGCTTAATCTTGGCAGATTTGTAGATAGGTAGAGAAACAAAGGAGCCCAACTGCTTAATCTGGGCCCTTGGAAGAAATAAGTGTAGATTTAGATAGGAAGGCAGTCAAAAGAAAAATGGTAAAGCAGGGTTTGCAAGTCTAAGTGCACCCAAACCAAAAAGAAGAAAAAATGCTAGGTAAGTAGGCTGGGTAGGTAGTTTTGAGGTTGCAGAATGTGGATCTATGATCAATTTTGTGTTTCAAAGTGATATTGTACTTCAGATCACAGGTACAAGGCAGTTTTCATTTGGAGTAGCTCAAGCGAGGCATGGCTAAGTCCCCTTTCTTCTCATTCCCCAAATCACTCACTAATTTCCTTAAGAGGTCAAGATCTGCTTGATACCTCTTAGCTTCATCATTTTTTCATATCATTTGCCTTGGTAAAGATCTGCTTTACTCAAGGAATGCTCATAGTTCCTCTATGAATCATTTTCCCCCTAAGTAGCCTAAGATTCACATACTTAGCGCTTTCTTATCACTTCATATTAACTGTTAATTTTACTATGTAGCTCCCTATCTATCTCCACTTCCCCTACTAGAAATATGTTAATAAATCCCCCTATGTACATATTCCCATCCCCTGGCACTATAGCCCTATAAATATCAGTTTGGGAAATGCCGAGTTCATCTGGGACTTAGCATTAGCCTTCCACGTCCTAACCCTAGGATTGACTTGACATTCGGTTAAGTTAATAACATTTTCCCTCACCCCTTAACCCATAACATTTCATTATTCTCACCCTCTCTCGCTTATTGTTTAAAGTTTAGTGTTGAAATGTTTGAACAAACATTAAATTTTACCCCTGGCACGCAAACCCACAAAAAACCCACTAAACCAAAGTCTAAACCCCCCACGACATTGTATAAATTATTCGAAATATTCGTGCAGGCCCCATCCCTAACCCTCCGCCGCCTTGTTTATTCTGTCGGCCGTCAGATCTGGCACGCCATAGATCAACGGTGGGCGGGTCTTGTCATCTTCGAAGCCGTCGATGGTTAGCGCCCGGGAGATGGGCGGTTTTCCCGTCGTACTCCCACCACGCGTCACCCTCTCGACTGTGGCGGAGCCCCCTCTGCCAAAACCACTTCTGCTTAAAGGTGGTGCGCCTGAAACCAGATACAGCCTTCCCCCCTCCTGCGTCAGCACCACGTCAAGCTGACGTCACCATCCTGCGTCGGCCTCCTGCCGCCGTGTCCTTGCCATGTCACCTGCCACGTCACCTCCTCCACCGTACTGACACGTCACCCACCGTACTGCTGACGTCACCCTGCTGATGTCATCCTGCCACATCACCACCGTACTGGGACCCACCGCTGACGTCATGCTGACGTCATCGTCAAAAAGGGCGAAAGGCGCAAATCACAGCCTAGGAAGCCCAGAATCAAAATCTGAGGCAATTTTTCTAATCGTGCATGGCTAATGGAAATAGGCCAAAATGGAAAGCCCTTCATGGCTCGGCCTCCAGAAGACCTGAAAGGCGCAAAATGACCAGAATTTCTTCGCACAACATTTAGAAAGGGGCAAACACAGTTTTTCAAGCAACAGAGGGCCGAACAACAGACATAAAAGGTCAATGAGACAGTCTAAAGCACTCAGAAGATGTTAAAGAGGCCAGGTTCAGCGCCAAAGTGTACCAGAGGAAGCGGCAAAGAGTATCAGTCGAATGTTTTTAATGGAAACTTTTATTCCCAATACAGGTGAACATTAAATGACCTCCAACAAATTCAAAGAAAACGGTGGAGCTCTAGTCAAGGCTCTCCCATCACAGTTAAAAGCATTTAAAGCCACCGAATAGCAATGGATCAAAACCCAAAGCACAGTTATGGCTAAGTGATTAGTACAGAGCCATAAAGGCAATACATTAATTCTTTTTTGTTACGGCTATACCCAGCGCAGCTCGAGGATATTTTCCCGCATTTATTTCAAGACATGTGTTAGGTTTAGGACATTTATTACAGCAGATCTGTTTGAGATCTGATTACTGTAGATATTTTGCTTATATAAACAACACTAATTCACTGTTTAAAGGGTTGGTTGGTTGATAATCCTCATGAGAGACTCGCACTCTATATCTGATATGTTTTTCTTAATCAAAGATTGCTGAAAGCTTGGAGAATGGACTGTTTGATGTGTTGTTAATGGTTTCTGAAGAATGAATTTGGAATTCTTGTACTGCAATATGAATCAATAAGTGTTCCTCACCTCTGTTATTTCAATTTCATATATGCTCAATTTGCAGAACGAAGGATTGGTTTAGAATTTGCTTAGCTGCACTCTATGCTCAGTTTATGTGGCTTCTTAATGTTTTTCCTCTTGATTTAGGCATAAATATGAATTCTTTTATGGCTCATGTTTGATCTATTTCACATATGAATGACTATTATCTAGGAATTCTTAGCTGCTCCTAGATAGGGCTCATTTATCTTCCCCTTGCTAACCTGAATGAGAGATTCTTAATTGCCTCTCATTCCTTAGCCTTTCAATCTATCTCTTTGCCTTGGATGATTGTTTCATATGCAGCTGTCTTGCTCCATTTTCCTCTCTTGTGACCAAGAAAACGCACCAACAGTCTTACTCCATGACTCCATGCCCAATGGTTTGAAACTTATCACACTATGTTTTGCCTCTCTACTTGAAAGCATCAATCTTCCCACCAAAATCAAAACAAAACCCCTTGGACTCAATAACTAGCCTAAAATCGTCTTCAACAAAGCTAAATCAGAAAGAGAGAGCCCTCTCTGATTGTAGGTGGTCTAGAACCTACAGTCCAAAGATTGGTTTGTGGTTACCTTGGCCGTATCCTTTCACGAGCTTAAGGACAACTTGAGTGATAACATAATGGCGACTCCACTGGGGACCTCCTCAGATAATTTCATGAATCAAGTTGGAAAGCTCGACTAGGGAAATCGAACTAATTTTTCCAATTGCTGTCTATTTCTTAAGAATACAGATGAAGTCTGAATGTCAGCCAGGAAGCCTTTGAAACTATTCTTTCTTTGCATTTACAGGATTAAATAAAAGCTGCTTCAGTCAATGTTCATTCTAGCTTTAAGCTCTAAGAAGCTATCTCAAAAATTTAATCAATTCCTTCCTAAATTACAAACATTCCCAGGAAAATACCAAAAACAAAATTCGGAAGCTGGCTCCAAAGAGGAAAACTCGTTATACTAGGTCAAATCCCAACCTAGACCCTCCAGCTGTTTTTGACAATCCCAACTTAATCCCAAATATTCTTAGGAAACACCAAGATTTTGCTGATAATAGTCCTAAAGCAGTTCACCCAATCAGTGTTCCAACCCCTCTCAAAGTTTTATTTCGATCAACCCCTACTTCCCCTTGTTCATCGTCCACCTCTCAAAGCACTCCTTCCACACCTTCATTCACTGCACATACTCCCATTACAACTACTGCTGTCCCAGTTGTTCCACTTATCCCTATTGTTCCAGTCGTCCCGGTTGTTCCACTTATCCCTGTAAACATGGCCAACAGATATGCACCCCTGCAACTACCTGCTAACCCTGGGGCTATGCCTCAGGATTATCAAACTAAAATCACATATTTTGATGGAACTGGTACTTGCGCATCCCTTCAGCATACAAAGAAAATGCAAGGCTATTTCGAGAACTACGAGATAGATGATGATAGTGTGAGAATGAAAATTTTCGTCCAAAGTCTGACAGGTGATGTCAAGACTTGGTTCAGAGCACTTGCTGCAAATTCCATAACCAATCCAGATGAGCTTTATCAATCCTTTATCAACAGATGGGAGAAAAAGAAAGACCCCTTGCACATACTAGATGAATACGATATAATAAAAGAGGCCCTCAAGAGTCTGTCTTGGATTATTGTGAAAGATTCAATAATGTTTGTAATGCAATACCACAGAACTTAAGACCTCCACCTGACCTTGCCTTGTATAAATTCCCTGATGGATTCGACCCGGATATGGCCTATCAGTTAAAAGAAAGAGCCCCTCAAACCCTTGCAGACATGCAAAATGTTGTTGTCAGCATAGAAGCCAACCTAATTGCCAAAAGAAATAGAGCTAGAATGGAAAGAAGAACCACCTTTAAAGAGGAACCCTCAGCCTTAGATCAAAAGCTTGATGCTATCATCAGTGGCATGCATAGGGTGGGAGACAGAGTAGAAAGTGTTGAGAGGAAGTCTTCATTGGAAGCACAACAACCTAATGCCATAAGGAACCCAAATTTCAGGAAAACTCAAAACACAAATGCTGGCAGGTCTAGCCTAGACCATGACGTAAAGCCCCCTTTTCATGAAAATTATGCGGAAGCCTCTACATCTAGTGAACCCCCAGAGGACACTCACATGAACTTGGTGGATTCAAGGGCTGAGCAACAAATTTTCCTAACTCAACAAGACCAAGATGAGCATGACTTTAATCAGTTTCAGACCAAGTCTGGTGAGTCTTTTGATTTTAAACAAGGCTATGATACTGTGGTGTATGAGGTCCACAAACAATATAAGCTGAGAACTAGGACCATTGACATTTCTGAACCTAGCAAACCCAAGGATGGCAAACAACCCAACAAGATTAAAGGCAAGGCTGTCATAACAGAACCAGCTGATATACCTGTCCCAAACCCGCATCAAGTGACTGTAGAGGACATAACAGAAATGCAGCCTTCTATTGATCAGCCTCTGCCACCTCCTTCCTCGGAAAAGAACTCGAACAGTGTTCCAAAAAGCCCTCCTAAAACTGAAAAACTGCAAGCAGTCACTTCCCATAACACTGATAAACAAGACCAAATTGCTGATACTCCAATGGAAAAAGGGAAGCTTGCCACTCAAAATATTAAGGCCCAATCTGAAAAATCATTTGACTTAGAGGCGGAAATAGGTAAACTGAAGATATCCATCCCCTTATTCGAACTTGCCAAACATCATGTGTATAGGCAACAAATTCAAAGATCACTTCAAATGCCGGAGGTTAAGGATGATGTGAATGTTCTTGATGATCAACCTGAGCTGCTGTTCGGTCCAGAAGTTAATGGAAAATCAACATATGGATCTGTTCTACCTTTTTATGTCAGTTTGCACATACATGACAAAGTCTTGCACAATGCCATGTTTGACTCAGGTGCTTCACACAACCTTATGCCCAAATCTGTAATGGAAAAGCTGAACCTTGATGTTACAAGACCCTACAAAGATCTATTCTCCTTTGACTCAAGTCAAGTCAAGTGTTTAGGCCTCATCAAAGACTTGTGTGTCTCCTTAGTCCAATATCCCAACAGGACAATCCTCATGGATGTGGTGGTTGCTGACATTCCACCAAAGTACATCATGCTATTGTCAAGATCTTGGGGAGAAAAACTCCAAGGGTCCCTCCAATTAGACCTCTCTTATGCCACTATATCTATCTTTGGGCAACCAAAGAGACTATATAGAGAAACCCTGATGAAGTATGTGGTAACTAGTGAGGACAAGCCCCAAAATTTTCCTATTCACTCAATCCATTCTGATATGGATTCTTTTATTTTATTTAATGATGAAACAAATCCTCTTATTGATGACAAGCCATTGGCTTTAGAAATGAACACACACACCAAAGGAGAACCGGTTGCCCATACTGATGAAATGGTCAAAACAACTGATGCAACCCGCATACAAGAAGAACCTCCCCTAACAGAAAGTTCAAATCTATCCACTGCAAGAATGAATGAAACTCTTGATATTAACCACAAGCAAGAAATCACATGGTATTTAGAGTTTGATGGCTCTGTTAACAAGTTAGGAGCAGGGGCAGGTGCCTGGATTCACAATACACATAACAATCATGCAGAAGGCCATGCCTACAGACTGAACTTTAAATGCACCAACAACATGGCA
The DNA here is from genome assembly GCA_031772625.1 of Pinus tabuliformis. Taxonomy (NCBI): domain Eukaryota; kingdom Viridiplantae; phylum Streptophyta; class Pinopsida; order Pinales; family Pinaceae; genus Pinus; species Pinus tabuliformis. The sequence continues at coordinate 820,793,947 of CM062818.1, forward strand.
GAATATGAGGCTCTCCTGTTAGGCCTTAAACTGCTCAAAGCTCTAGGAGGTGCAAAAGTGTCCATTCTAGGTGACTCTGATTTAATCATACAACAAATGAAAGGTAACTTTGTTACCAATGACAATAGAATGATGGCCTATAGGACTGCTACCACTAATATACTCAATGCATTCACTGAATCCAAGCTTGCTAAGATTTCAAGAAATCATAACATTCATGCACACAGCCTAGCCACTTTTGCTAGCACATGCAAGCTTCCCTTTGAGCCAAGTCACTACTTTACTGCTGAGATAAAACATAGGCCCGCTGTCCCTAATAACGTTAAAGACTGGCAAGTATTTGAAGATGATGCCCAGATTAACAATTTCCTCACTCTTGAGCATGAGTTTTCAAATATTAACATTGACATGGATGCCATGACAGATGAGCAACAACAAACAAATGAAAATCAGCAGGCTGTAACAGCTGTAACAGCCAAACAAATCCTGAACCCAACCATTTTTGACAAAACCAACATAAAAGAGCTGAGACAAATGCATTTGGAGGAAATAGCCAAAACAGAGGCCGAGATCATTGACTTAAAGGATAACTTTTTGCCTTCTAGGCTAACTCCATTAGAAGATATGTTTGATGCAAATGATGTTCCCAAAAAACCAAAAATGCAGCCCTTAAACACTAATATAGAAGAGCACAACATTGGAACAACAGAGCAGCCCAAAATGATCAAACTATCTCAATATTTGCCACCCGATCAAAAACCCAAATATGTTGATTTGTTCAAAGAATTCCAAGATGTATTTGCTTGGAGTTATGAGGATTTGAAGTCCTATGACACCTCAGTGATTCAACACACCATTCCCCTAAAACCAAACCAAAAGCCCTTCAAACAGAAACTGAGGAGAATCAATCCTATGCTTCTCCCTTTGATTGAAAAGGAAGTGAAAAGAATGTTTGAAGCAGGTATCATAGCACCCATCAGATTTTCGGAATGGGTATCCAATCTTGTTCCCACAAGAAAAAAGACAGGTGAGATTAGGCTATGTGTAGACCTAAGAAATTTAAATCAAGTCTCCCTAAAAGACCACTACCCCTTGCCAAAAATGGACCACATCCTACAAAGAGTAGTGGGGTCATCTATAATCTCTTTGCTAGATGGCTTTTCAGTTTTTAATCAAATACTGGTTCACCCGGATGACCAAGACAAGACAGCCTTTACCACACCGTGGGGAAAATTTAAGTATGTGAATATCCCTTTCGGACTTAAAAACGCTGGTGCTACCATTCAAAGGGCAATGGATATTGCATTTGCAAAGGAAATACATGATTTCCTAGTTTTCTACCTTGATGACTTAACCCCTTTCTCTAAATCTATTCAAGAGCACCTAAAACATTTGAGGCAAATATTCATGACATGTAGGAAATATGGCATTTCCTTGAACCCCAAGAAATCCCTCTTCGGCCTTGAAGAAGGCAAACTCCTTGGCCATATCATATCAAAGGATGGGATTAGAATTGATCCTGAAAGAATCCAAGCCATCCTCCAAATCCCATATCCAAGAAACATAAAAGAGTTACAAGCATTCCTTGGAAAAATCAACTTCCTAAGAAGATTTATTCCAAATCTGGCTGAGCTAATAAGACTGTTAAGTAACATGTTAAAAAAGGATGCCAAGGTAAAATGGTCTCTTGAAACCAAGCAAGCCTTTGAGGGCATAAAATCTGCCTTGACCCAAGCCCCTGTCCTCACAAGTCCACAATTTGACAAAGATTTCATCATATTTTCATTTGCATCGGAGCACTCCATAGCTGTTGTCCTTTTGCAAAAGGATGATCAGGGAGCTGAAAAGCCAATTTCATTTTTTAGCCGAGACTTATGAGATGCCCCTTTGAAGTACCCAATCATGGAGAAGCAGGCCTATGCCCTGGTCAAAGCAATCAAAGATTTCTGAGTCTACGTTTTATATTCACATGTGATTGCTTATGTGCCAAACGCTGTTGTAAAAGACATATTAACCCAAGAGGGGTTAGAGGGCAAAAGAGGTAAGTGGATTGCTAACATCCTTGAGTATGACATAGAAATAAAACCAACCAAACTGATAAAGGGACAAGGTTTAGCCAAACTGATGTCTGAAATAAACTTTCAAGTCTTAGACATTAACCAATTGGACAATGAACAGGAGCTGACGACTCCACAGATCAGTGAAACCTTTTTGCAATCCCCATGGTATGCTAATATATGCTTTGTATTGTTAAACCTGTTTACTCCCTCAAGATTGTCCAGAACTAAGAAAAGATTTTTAATAATGAAGTCTTCAAAGTTTTATGTCATAGATGGTGCTTTATTTTGGAAAAATCATGAAGGTATATTGCTTAATTGTTTAACCATGAATGAAACTAACAATGTCATGAAAGAATTCCATGCAGGTGACTGTGGAGGACATCTATATTGGAATTCCACGGCTGATAAAATTCTAAGGGTTGGTTTCTATTGGCCCTCTCTTTTTGCGGATGTAAAGAAATTTGCCATTTCATGTCACAAATGCCAAATCTTTGAGGGCAAAAGAAAGTTGTTGCCCCTGCCCCTTAAACCCATCTCAACTGAAAAGCCTTTTCAACAATGGGGTCTTGACTTCATTGGAGAAATCCATCCCTCCTCCTCAGGCCAGCACAAGTGGATTCTAACAGCCACCGACTATTTCACCAAGTGGGTTGAACCCATCCCATGTAGACAGGCCAATGACTCCATCATTATCCAGTTCCTCGAGTGCAACATCCTTTCTAGATTTGGCTGCCCTGAGAAGATCATTACTGACAACGCCGCTGCTTTCAAATCCAAAAGGATGATCAATTTTTGCCATAAATTTCACATCACCTTGGGGCATTCCACAGCCTATTACCCACAAGGTAATGGCTTAGCTAAGTCATCTAATAAGAGCCTGATTAATATCATAAAGAAAGTGTTAGAAGAAAACAAGAATAACTGGCATAGAAAGCTCACAAATGCCCTATGGGCAGACAGACTTTCAACAAAGAAATCCATTGGAATGAGCCCTTATGAGCTAGTATAAGGCATGGAGGCCAGATTTCCTTCATCCTTGGGCATCCTTACTATCAAACTATTACAGGAGATTCAGGCTGAACCAAATAACATTCAACGAAGAATCAATCAGACCATTCATCTTCAGCAAACCAGAGAGCAAGTTTATGACAGAGCTCAGATTTTGCAAGAGAAGCTCAAAAAGATGTTTGATAAAAGAGCTAAGGCGGAAGATTTCTGTGTTGGCAACAAAGTTCTAAGGTGGGATTCACGAAGAGAAGACAAGGGAAAACATGCAAAATTTGATTTTTTATGGAAAGGGCCATTCGTTATTTCTGCTGTTCAGGGAAATAACACATATTTTCTCAAATCTGTAGAGGGCAGCATGGCTGAAGAAGGCCCTGTAAATGGCTGAATGTTAAAACATTACCATGATCCCTTTTAAGGGATACCATGCAGCTCTGTATATATCTCTTTGTACATCGATATTTATATATATCAGCACTTTGTTTTTATTTTTTATAAGCAGTTTGAGTGTTAGAGGAGCAGCAACAAAGTTTGTGAAGACACAACCAATGCCAGTATTCCATTTTTAAAGCTCTGTCTCTGCATTAATCTCAGCAAAACAGCAAGAGTAGCGCTGTCATATCATAGAAATTCATGGTAAAAAGAAACTGTTTGCAGCTTGCAGTCTTCAGTCAAACAGTATCAATAAGAGAGGAGTTTTTTTAGTTTCACATCAGCAACTGTTTCCAGATCAGAGCCTAAGGAAATACATCAGTTCTGATCTATGTTTTGGATCTATTTCAAAGGAAATGCTCAAGAAACATTGTATATAATATCAAGCACGCAGAAGAAAGCAGGCAGTGCTTCACTTTTCATAACAATTCAGTTGAGTAGAGGGTTGTTTATATTTCCAAGTTTCACACTTTTAGCAGCCAGCATAAAGAAGTTTTTCAATCCACAACAACAATAGAAAATCAAGGCAGTCTGACCTGCTGTTCTTGGATTTTCACAAGGAAAAGCCATCCCCAAGTGGAGCCACTGTTAGCCTCCTGTTGCAACAGGTGTTCATCTTTCATGATTGACAGTTTTACATGCCAAATATGTCATACTTTGCATGCTGCAATGCTCCATATTTCCAGAAAGAGGTAAAAAAAGAGACCATGAAAGTGTGCCAGTCTAAATGCCACTACTGTATTCCAAATTTTGATGAGTTGACTGTCAGGCGGAAAGAGTCGATAGTGCGGACACAACCAACCTCCCTAGGAGCCTAAGACTCTCTAGTGACAAACAAGACAAACAAGAGCAATCCTTCTCTAAACATGCATTTATTATATAAGAAATCAAGTGTTTAGATCCTACCTGTAATCCAACGCTGTTGTAGCAGTCCAGCCTCACTGACCCGGATGAGCTCCTCCTTCACTTTGAAACCTGCATCCACTAACAATCAAACGATTAAATAGCACTTGATAATCTCATAGAATAAAACATATTTAACACATAGACCAAGGAGTACATGAAACAACTCATAAATAACAAGTTATTGAGAAGAATGGACTCATTTGCATTAATAGGAAACAAAAGGAACAATTACAACCTGAGCCTTGGTGTTGTGCAAGTCCCTCCCAGGGTCCATCAAGAGTTCTCCTTTACTTTGACAAAGCTCACCCACTTCCAAATAGAACAAGCAAAGATGGCAATCTCTCCTCACAAGCTTCTAAATGGGAGTCCTAATTCCAGCAGCATCTACCCTTAGAAATGTTTAGCTTCCAACCTCCCCTCCTTCTGGCCCAATGCCTGTATTTATAGTGCTCTAGAGGAAGTTATTCAGGTCCACCATCAATGGGATAATCCCCTCTTTGGATGGGATAGCTCCCTTATTGATGGGATAAGTTCCTCTTTGGTAGGGGTACATGAACCATCTGGAGGCGCTCAATACACGTCGAACAACCTTCTAGAATGCTCTAGAAATGACCACAAGTAACTTTTTAAAGATGAAACTTGCGCATTTTGACCTTTACAGGGGTACACACCTGCCCCTTTACATACAGAGCGTACAAGTACGCAGCTTTTGTGAACATTAGGTGCGTATCCGCAGGTAAGGTTGAGAGAACCTGCGTACCCAGAGATAAACACATTTACAAAGACTTTCTCTCTTTCTTGAAGTTTGACATGGAGAGCAGAGGTATGAGACTTGCCCAGGAGGATAGCATGACTGTTGATAGAGCCATACCAACTGTAAATAGTCATGGTGACATTTTTTAGTGTAACAGATTGCCCCCTAAAGTGCGAAGCCGGTAGTAGATTAGGGTTTTGTATTATCTAGGAAGGGTGAAGCGCTTTATCATTTCAAGGATTATCTCGTGGAGAGCCTGGTCAGAACCTGCAATTTTCAACACAAAATACATGTATAAGATTATATCATCGCTGAGGTAGGCATTCCCATACTCAGATCAAAACTCTAACTAACAGACTAACTAGACTGATACAGGAATGATCTTGCAGTACATCATAATCATAGACTTTTGTAGACACAGTATGGGCGCAACCATCTGTTTATGATTAGTCTACTAGATAATGAATACAAAACTCCTCGCAGCCTGGATGGTGGACACTAGATCCAGGGTCTTCATTTCTACTTCTCGAATTGGTACGATTCTAGCCATGCGAATAAATGAGTTGATGTCAAACATGGTAGAAACCACTTGATTACCAGTCGATGATGTAAACTATTAACAAGTGTGAGAGAGACCACCAGTAATGTCAATGGTTCTCAAAGTACCCAGTACAATCCATGAGATGTGAATGAATGAGTTGATGTCGAACATTTCACGGAATCCTTCGATCGAGAGTCAATGATGTAAACTGACGTCAAAGGCGAGAAACCTGCCATTGATGCATGCAGACTTCAAGGTACTGACGATTTCTAAGTCATCTCTCTAGATAATGTGCTGATGTCGATAAAAAGCGACCCGTTGCAGGCAAGCCCACAACACGAAATCATTAATCAAGTTGAAGAAATGTTGCTGTAAGGACTGACTCAGGGATGGTCAAATGGATGACAAGTATTTTGCAGATGAAAGTTTTGCTTGCAGACCTCTTGAACACATAACGACACGACAGATGGCTTGGTGATGAATGACTCAAAGTTAATCCCCGGAACCCGGCTGAAGTCTTTCAAAGTGGTTTGATCAATTGTGAGGTAAAGGATTTCCCAACCTAGGTGAATGAAAAGTGTCGTGTTCAAGAGTGGTAATAAGGTTTCTTCTGAGACAAAGGATAACAAATAGGCTCATTCTTCTCTCTTTTCCCCCACCATTTCTGGCAAGTACCTCTTTATTTTTTAACAAGCTTGAGGAGGATAACATATGCTTGATTATAAGCCCATCCTTCGGATGAGTCCAACCTAGTTTTGATTCGAACCCTAGGAAGGAGTGGTTCGTTCCTGTTTGTAATTGAACAGGTCCTTTATTGTGAAATTTTAACGAGCCCAGTATAGGAGAAACTCGGCGTTTTTCAATTTTAGAGAGTCTGAAAAACTTAAGAAGACTCCAGGTTGAACTTTTTCGTAAATTTGTGTCTCCCAAGCCCGAAAAAGTATAAAATAATACCTGGGAGAACCGCTTGATCTTGCGACGAAGGAGTACTTTCATGAAGAGTGTCTCTGACCTGAAAAGTAAAAAGCGATCAAGGACACGTCGTTTTATTTCCGTATCGAGTTTGAAACGACAAAAACCCGGCAATCTTTTCCTGATTTTACGGTCAGAAAAGGGCTATAAGGGGACCGTCTTTTAATTCCGTTTTAACGAGTGTAAAAGAAACGCTCGGCGATCTTTTCATGTTTTAGGAGTCAGAAAAGAGCTTAAAAGATGACTTTGACGTGAAAAATGATAATTTACCCTAAAGTCCCTTTGTCCTACACAGAAACAACACATTACTCATACCTGTTTAAGATAGGCAAAAATTCATCGAAAATGTCCTTTCATGGTGAAAAATAAACAAATCTAGCATTTATTTATCCAAAAAACCTATAAAAAGACTTCTTACCATGTCATTTTTACCATTTTACTGTTGAGGTTGAGAAAAGGGCTTTTGACAAGAAACTTCCCGTGAAGATTGCGGAGAATCTGACCATCAGAATCGAACGCCGTTTCACCAGGTATTCTACAACACCCCTCTCTTGTTTTCCATCCATTTAGAATTCATTTTTAAGCTTTTATTTGATTTTTTGGGGGCATTGGGGTTTCAAAGTGCGCCCTTCGGGGTACGCAGGTCATGCACTGCTGACCTGCGTACCCCGATATTTTCCCAATGGGAAAATTACGGGGTGTACGCACCCGACCTTAAGGGAACCTGCGTCCGGGCGCTCTGTCCCTAAAGGCCGGGGTGCGTACCCCACAAAACGCAAATTGAAACCCTTGGCCCTCCAAAATAGACCAAATTTTTAAATTTTATGGATTCTCACTGATGTTTTATGATGTGCAGGGAGCACACCATGCTTGATTGGCGTGAAAGAGAGCACGAGGATGTTGATTTGGCCGCGATAGGTCATCAACCTTCCATTGATGCATTAAAAGCATGCGGACTGTACAAATACTGGGCCATACCTGGCATGAGGGGCCAAGTGCCTTTTCTTGAGTGGCTGGTCGAAAGGTGGAACATTCAGGAGCAATGTTTCTACATCGGAGAGCACCAGCTCGAGATAGAGCCCTCCGACATATATTTTCTCACTGGCTTGCCTAACAGGGGCGAGAAACTCTCTCTATTCGGGACTAGGCCGGGTGGCCAATCCCTTGCTAGTCTCCGACTAGAGTGGTGCAACAACCAAAACCATGAGAAGGGGATAGAAATCAAGTACATATCCCAACATGAACTTATGGTGATAGCCTTTACTGTTACCAGACTTTGCGGCGCGGCCGCTTTGCACCAAGCCACCGGGTCCCAAATGCGGATGGCTATAGACTGTTTCCATGGCACCATTTTCAACTGGTGTGATGCTGTGTTGGCTAATTTGAAGGGCCAACTAACCAGGGCAAAGAGAGGACAACTGAAGACCTTTGGATATGGGCCTATAGTTGTGAGCTTTGCCCTAGAGAGAGTTCCAATGCTGGTCCCCCAGCATCTTACAGTTCCAGTTGGGGCGCCTCGGGAGCCTAAGTTGACGAGATGGGTTGCGGTAATGGCCCGGCATCCTGATGAGGGCGCAGCAGTTGTTCGATTTCCTGATGGTTACTTTCACTGGCTAGAGAGCCAGGTCTTTGCTATTCAGGACTTTCCTTACGCCGGAATGGATTTTCGGAATGATCCGGACATGGTTCTTCCACAGGGAGAACAATGGGACGACAGAGGTATTTCATTTTCCACGAGTTTTCAAATTATGTATTTTTTTTGTTTTTATATATCGCCTCAAAACTGACAGCACAAATTTTCAAAATGCAGATGTAGGTCCACGGCGTCCAGCCAACCTCCGGGCTTTTGAGAGGAGAGTACCAGCTGTACCAGCGCCAGCCCCACAGGATGCGGCCGCAGAGACCTTAGCCGAGCTGGAACAGGATCTAGAGCGTCTGACGGCGGACATACCAGAGACCACCATAGATGATATTCCTATTCGACTTCAGCGCTATGTGGTTGCAGTCCCAGGACCTTTTAGGAGGTTCTTGTGTAGGGTAGCGTGGGCAGTGGTCTCGTATAGAGAGCACCACCAGTGATTGACTAGTCACTTTTGTAGACACATATGACATTTTGGCTTTTTGTACTTATCATTTTTGCTGATCATAAGGTGTTTTTCAACCTATGATCGAAGACGATGTATATTTTTGACACACTCCTATCTATATATATATCATTATTACCGGCTTATCTTGTTTAACATATGTGATGAAATGTTTTTAAATTTACTTGTATGATTATCGCAAATGTCTGTTCAACATTCGAGAAGCAATTGCATCTGCTAATGTATTTAAAGACCTTGGAATATGCTGATATTCAATGTAATCAAATTCACGTTCCAAGAGACGCACTCTCAAAAACAACCTTAATAACACGGGATTTCTAATGGCATATACTCTATTAAGTTGTAATACAACGAGTTCAGAATCTAACCTCACTATCAAACGTCGAATTCCAAATGAAATAGATTCAGACAATAATTCAACCACTGCATTGTATTCTGCAATGTTGTTCATTGTTTGACCGAGGCTCACCCCATGCATAGAAACTAACTCGTCAGAGGGAAAATAGATAACCCAAGCTGCGGAAGAGATATTCCGTGTACTACGACAAGCACCATCCGCAAATCCAATGTACGTTTGGAGAAGCGTCGACATCTGCAATATCAAGAGTAAAACCAAGATAAGCCAGAATAACGACGAGAAACACACTTTCTAAGCTAAGCACACTATCTAAACTAAAAAACATACTAGCTAGAAAGAAAACCTAACCTAACTAAAATTCTCCATACCCACCATTTAAGCATAATACCTCTTTAGGTAAAGTCCATTTCTGGGTTTACCCAAAGAGTCCCCATCAAAATCCACCAGCTCATAGGCCCCTTTTGCTAGCTTTCGCTTTACAATGTAGGGTCCATGCCACATAGGAACGAATTTTCCAGCACCTAGCTTATCGTTAGCTTGATCATATAATAGCACTAGGTCTCCCTCCGAAAAACTTCGAGGGGTCACATTTCTATCATACTGAGCTTTCATTCGCTTCGCGTGAGTCTCGATTGCCAATGCAGCGTCACGTCGAGTCTCATCTAATTGAGCTAAGTATAATAAATGTTTCTCCTCTTCGGAAGTGGCTGGGAGTAATTCGACAGCCATTTGAAGTGATGGGATTTCGCATTCAATAGGTAACACAGCTTCCAAGCCATAAACTAGCTGGAAAGGAGTGAACCCTGTTGACGTTTTCACTGAAGTTCGGTATGCCCATAGCGCTGAAAATAACATGTTGTGCCAATTCGACTGATGAATACCAATGGTTCGTCGGATCATGATAACCAGAACTTTGTTGATAGACTCAACCAAACCGTTGGCTTGCGGATACTAAGGAGTAGAGCTATTGTGGCGCAAACCAAGCTGGCTTGTAAGCTCAGTCATCATGATGTTTCGAAAATGGCTCCCATGATCAGTGATGATTGCTTGTGGGACACCAAACCTAGTTATAATGTGATTGAATATGAAAACTGCAGCTGTTTTGCCGCTTGCGTCGAATGTAGGCATCGCCTCGGCCCATTTAGTAAAATAATCAACCGCGAGGATGATATACGCATGGCCCCCGGCCGAGTGAGGGTTACAAGTAATAAAATCGATACCCCATTTGGCGAAATGACCAACGGCAATTATAGGATGGAGAGGAGCAGGTGGTGCGCGCATCTTGCGATCAAACACTTGACAGTTGTGGCACTTCCGGACCGCAATGATACAATCTTTAAACATGGACAGCCAGAAATAGCCAGCGCGCAACACCTTCTGAGCTGTGGCATACCCAGACATATGACCGCCACATGCTCGAGAGTGACAATCATTCAAAACCCTCTCAGCCTCTTCGTGAGTTAAACAACGTCGAAAAACTAAGTCTGCCCCCCGGCGATAAAGTGTATCTCCAATAATCTTGTATTGCTGGGATTGAAACTGAATTTTTCGACGTTCCGACTTTGAAGCTTCAGGTCGAAAGGTTTGGGTTTGGAGATAAATGATTATATCCCCGTACCACGGATCTAAAGTACCGATAAGAAACAAAGATTCGTCCGCAATGGACTCCTCTGCCACAGTTTCTGTGTCAGCATGCGGGAAATCACACATCAGTTCCGCAAAAACTAAGGATTTCTTAGACTTGGACTTCTCAAACTCCAAGTCGAACTCTTGCAGGATAACGATCCATTTAGAGTACTTGCCCCCTAGCAGTTGTTTTGTCAAAATATAAATCATAGGGTTTCAATCCGAAATGACTGTAGTTTTACGGAGAAGAATGTAGTGACGAAAACGCTGGACAGCTTGAACGGCTGCCAGGGCCAATTTCTCCACATGCGAATATTTTAGCTCAGTGGGGTTTAATGTCCTACTAAGATAATATATCACATCTTCCGCTCCGAATTCATCTTCTTGAACTAACACCATTCCAATAGTGGAATGCGAAGCTGCGAGGTATAAGAAGTAGTCCTGGTTGTAGTTGGGAGGATGCAACAACGGTGCATGGGTCAACGCGTGTTTAAGTGCATCAAAAGATTGTTGGGCAATCTCATCCCAAAAGAATTGAGCGTTCTGTTTCAACAACCGTGTAAAACCTTTAGTTACCTCAGCGTAGTTTGGAATGAATCGGCGTAAAAAGTTCACTTTCCCTTGCAAACTTTGGAGTTGGCGCAAACTCGAAGGAGGAGGCAATTTGATGATAGCTTCGACCTTCGAGGGATCGACGCGAATGCCGGCTTTTGAAACAACAAATCCCAGCAGTCGACCCGTCTCTATACAGAATACACACTTGTGGGGATTCAACCGAATTCGATAATGCCTACACCTCATAAAAATTGCTCGTAAGTGGACAAGGTGATCAGCTCGATGTAAAGAATGAGCAGGCAAATCATCGAGGTACGGTTGCACAATGTGCTTGATGTCATGAAATGCGTAAGACATCGCCCGTTGAAAAGTGACCCCGGCATTCTTAAGCCCAAAAGGTAATTTGCAATAAGCAAATGTCCCCCATGGACAAATGAATGTCGTTTTTGGTTGGTTGGCAGGTAGAATATTGATTTGATTATAGCCCGAAAAACCATCCATGAAGGAAAACATTTCACTTCCGGCACAATCATCAATAATTTGATCGATATAAGGCGTAGGATAGTTGTCTTTTGGACAAGCTCGATTTATATCCCTATAGTCGATATAGATTCTTATTGTTCCTTGTTTCTTGTTGACCGGAACAATATTCGATACCCAATCCGTTAACGGGATTGGATAAATGAAACCTACTTTCAACAGCTTTTCGACTTCTGCTTTAATCGCAGTCGCTTTCCGAGGGTGAATCTGACGCAACCGTTGCCGGACGGGTTGAGCGTCCGGGTAGGTCTTTATTTCATGAATAACAATGGCAGGATCGATTCTCGGCATTTCCTCGTAAGACCATGCAAACACATCACGGAATTCTTGGAATAGGGCCTTGTAAGTTTGGATTTCATGTTCTATACATGAGGCACCTATATGAATGTTTTCCTCAATTCCGGGCTTCACTGAAATATCAATGGGAATAGTGCGAGAAATATTCCCTAAATTTCGCTCTGAATCAGAATGTTTCGTTGGATTCTGAGCGTCTTTGACATATTCAGCGATAAAGATAGATGAAAAATCATTTTCAAAAGCATCATCCTTAGGTAAAAACGAAGATCTGTGATGGAGATCTTCCCATGGTAGATCGTCTACACTTAGGATTTCGCGAAGTTGCTCGTCAGATGACACGACTTCGGGAAACGCTATCCATTCTAAGGTTGACGTGAAAAGTGATTCTTCACTGACCACATTCATTTGGTCGATTTGGGTTGAACGCGAGTCGGTAAAAGACATGACGGCTTCATAAGCAATTTCATATGGACTCAAAGGCATAGCATCACCGAATGAGTCTATCTCAGATTCCGATGGGACAATCCAAGGATCATCATAGCTAATGTTGTCTGATGTAATCATATGAATTGATGCAAATGAAGGGTCTGCGTTGATTGGAGGGAAAGGAAAAGTTCCTAGTAAACCGGAATCTTTAACTAAACCTACGCCAACGTCCCTATAAGGGATTGTTGTCTTACCGACATGCTGGATACTCTCTGAAGAGGCTGGGTCGGATGAAAAGTATGTCAGCTGATCAATGGTCACGATCTTACCGTTATATGGAAACTTTATTACTCTGAAGACCGATGAAACTTTATTACTTTATGACCAACTTCGACCCAAAAGAAGGTTGTAGTCTAGAGGGGCATCAACCACTTCCACATCCAGACTAACGGTTTTACCTTCTACCCCTATAGGCAATTCCTGTAGAATACCAAACGGACGGAACCCACGGCCATCAAAGGCCTTAAGGATGGTCGGGGATTGGTTCAACGAAGGAGAACCAAGCGATCTCCAACATTGAATCGACATAATACATGTATAAGCTCCCTCATCAATCACAGTCCGATGAATAGGCCTGTTTTTTACTATCACTGGAATTTGGAAAGCCATTTGATGGGGTAGACGCGGTGTACTATTTTCTAGATCGAAGATTATCAGATTTGGGTCCTGAACATCAACAGCTCCGATAGCCGACAAAAGTAATTTTCGTTGTCCTGGGCATGATTGTAGCACTTCTAAAGCCGACATTGCTGAGGGTGAAATAGCTAAGTCCTCAACAATGTTGTAATTTTGGGCTGCTCTCGCATGTGGATTGAAAGCAGACCTTCGAAGTACACCCTTGGCGGGTGGTTTGATTACTAAGTCCGGGTTAGGCTTTTCGATCTGTAGTGGATCGGAACCAAGAGATGAGGTTGATGGATTAGAATGAGAAGATTCTGCTTCCTTACCATCAACAGGATTCTTACTTCCATAATCTTGCGATCGAGTCGCAATCCTCACATGAGACATCATCAAAATGGGTTCTTCACTGGCAGTCAAGGAAGAACCTATCATCTTACTCTCCTGCTTTGGAAATGGATCTTTTAACACAGCAGGAGTGGGAGAACCTTTGACTATTTTCACAACCTCGGCCCGATGAGGGCAATCTCTTGTAAAATGATCCTCTTCACAAATAAGACAAGGATATCGAGGTTTGCGCTTTTCGTCATTGGTTTCCGACTTTTCCGTTTTCTCCTTCGGAGCCTTGTCTGCTTTAGCCTTCTTCTTTCCTTTCTTCTTTCCACCGTTTTTTGATTTGGCCGTAGATGAATCTACAGCGTGAATATCAGCGGAAAGTTCAGGAGAAGACTCTCCTGTCGGGGAATCGGGCAAAGTGATTATAGGAGTAGTAGAAGCCTTGGAAGATTTCTTCTTGCTCTTTGTGTTCACGATACCAATCATACCATCAGCGGCATGAGATCCCGAAGGAGCAGCAGCGATTTGATTCGATTTTGGAAGATCTTGAATCTTCTCGTGTAACGTACCCGACTGAGTATAAACTAAGTCAAGGTACTGCGCCTGAGCAATGACTTGCTCCTCAGTAACTACTCCGGCCTTAGCTACATCTTCAGTAATCTTCGGTAATAATGATTTAACAAACCATTCAGCTAAGATTTGGTCCGGAATAAAAACTTTCACTAGCCTTCTTCGACGTCTCCACTCATGAATGTGATCAGAAATATACGTGGACGTTGATTGTTTTAGTGAAGTTAATAACTCCGTGCCGTTATCGTATCTGACCGGCAACTGAAAGTGAGTTAAGAACGAGGTAGCTAACTGGCTAAAATTGTAAAAAGAGGCACGTGGTAACTCAATGTACCACTTGGCCGCGAGACCAATGAGTGTACGCTGGAAAAGACGTAAGCGGATCGAATCATCCGAGATAGAATTTGAAGCACACCAAAGGTGGTAAGTCATCACATGATTGGACGGATCCTCTCCAGACTTACCCTCGAACTTGGGTATATCACTGGGCAACTTATTCGGCATTGGCGGCCAGAACGAAAGATACTGAATTGGATCATTCGTTAGGCACGTCAAGTTTGGTAAATCCAAAGTTGCGATAAACGGTAACTGTCGGTTAGGATCTCTAAAACTCTGGGTCACAAGACCAGTCCCAGGAGGAGGATATCCAGGATAACTAGGAACAGGAGTCGCATTAGGGATATGATAGCCTCCTGGAAAACCAGGATTAACCAGACCGTATTGGGGTTGTTGAGGTTGTTGATAAGTGTACCCAGGATACGGTTGATACTGGTAAACCGGCTGTTGGACAGCTTGCCCATGTTGGTACTGTCCCTGGTACGGTTGTTGAACAAATTGAGGTTGAGTAGTGACAACCGTACTTATACCAGGCTGACCTGTAGGCATCTGGACCGTGGTTTGAATCGTAGATCCAGACAACGGTAAAGATGCCTGAGGAGTGGTTGCAGAGACAGTAGAAACCGGAGCTGTCAATACTCCAGAAGTAAGTACGGCAGATGTAGCGATAGTTGCAGCAGCCGTTTGAGATGGAGTACTAGGTGCAATTGGCGGCTGAGTAACTACCGAAGTTGCAAAAGTTTGAACATTTGACTGGACAGGTTGCGGTTGCTGGGGTGGACCAGAAACTACGGGTTGTCCAGCTTGAGGTACCAACTGTATACTTGGCTGCAACATCTGTTGACCTTGTGATGGATCCCACACTATCATTCCGGGGTATTGACCCGTAACAGGTTGAGGATACTGAGATCCATAACCGGATTGAGGATAGGATTGATAATTGAAAGGTATAGTTCCCATACCTTGAACATATGACTGACCTTGAGGTGGTTGATAACCTTGACTCGAGTATTGACCTTGAGGTTGATAACCTTGAGGTAAATACGGATACTGGGGTTGACCTTGACCTTGAGGTTGATACCCTTGAGGTTGATACCCTTGGGGTTGATACCCTTGAGGTAAATATTGATACTGAGGTTGACCCTGGGGTACATATTGAGGCTGGGGTTGACCTTGAGGCATGTATTGCACCATAGGTACATACTAACCTTGAGGTTTCCCCCCAGACACAATTTGTGTACCTTGAGGTTGCCCCCCAGGGGTTAATTGAGGCTGCCCACCGGGCGGTAATTGGCCACCTTGAGGTTGAGATACGGGAACTGAACCTGACATCATGTAAATGTCTCCTACACCCAATGGTATATTACCATTGTTTCCAGCTAATAACCCATGATCAATGGGTTGAGGAGATGCCCCCGCAAAGGTACCAGAAAGTGATTGATACCCGGTGGGAACAGAAGGACTGCCGTGTAAGAAATATTCAGGAGTTTGAGTAAACACGGACGACTGACCAGAAATATTTACAGGAGTATAAATACCTCCAGGTGGAAAGGGAGTACGAGGTGTAGAAAAACCTACCCCTGAGTTGCCTAAATAACTGGTTAACGAAAGGTACCAAGTAGTACTTCTAGGAGGACTGTAAAAGATAGATTCACGCTCCCTGAGCTCAATAGTAAGTTGATCTTCAAGGTTAGAGACGCCTATTTCTTCCTCTGGAGCAAGTTCTTCGATAGCAATCAGACCAGTAGGAAGATTTTCGGTGATAACTCGTTCTACTCTTGGTGAATCTGGAACACTAGAAGTTGGAGTAACAGGTTCAGATATTTTAGGTTCTTCGCCTGTATCACTAGTAGACGAAAAACTACCAGCAAGCTCAGAAACTGTAACAGCTTCGGGATTATAACCTGTCTCTAGACTTTGGTAATCTGGATGGACTACCAAGGAAGATTCTCCTTCTTCAGGTGAACCTACTCTACTGCCACTAGGAGGAGTTACAAGGACCTTCAAACCTTCTAGATTACTCGGGTCGTCTCGAGGAGGGTCACCCCGAAGTCTACGGGATCTCCTCAACAATTCGGCCACAGAAACAACTTCAGGAGACTGGCCCCGAAGTCTACGAGACTGTCTCGGTAATTCCGCCACAGCTAAAAACTTTTAACTACTACACACGAAAACAAAGTAAAATCTCAAATCAAACCACCTAAAGTCTCTAAAGAACCAAACAAATTTGAAGCACATGCCTAAAGAATCTAGGGAGTCAAACCAAGCACAAACAGTAGCCTTCTAGACCGAAAACGCTAGTTGGAGATGAAACCCAACATCGCCGGATTCAGTACAGAAGTGGCGGGTGGAACAGTTACCCCGGCAACCTGCTTAATGAATAGACCGGAACAAGTTCCTCCACTTTAACCGTCTCGAGTGAAGTGAACCCCCCGGAAAATCCAAGTGAGTCTAGCCGACGTCTGCTCCAGGTACAGTGGGATCTTCCCTCCACCGTCACCTCGGTAGAATCCTAAAGATAATGGTCACTAAGGTTACCAACCGCAACAAATGCACCTGGGGGAACAGTCTACACTCCGAAAGCACACAAGGGCAGAGTATCAAGCTCAATCCCCTTGCCGGTTCCTTGACAATAATCCAAGGTTTACCGACAAGTGACCCCTGGCTCCTCGACAATGGTTAATCCGAGGTTTACCGTTTGTAATACGTGCGTGTCTGGCATCGTTCCCAACGAGGGAGGATTGATCCCCTCACTGGTTCGGACACGAGCTCGTGCTTCTCCTTTTTGAGGAGCTTTCCCAGAGTACAAATGAGACAATTGGATTTATTCTATCACAAGATAAGCTACTTGTTTGGTTTTGTTGTCTTGGAGAGTTAATTACTCTCCTACTCCAAGACACTAGCCTGATCTAAATTGGTGTTTCAGAGCCCTAGTAAATAAAAGTTGCTACGTTGATTTTACTTTAAGCGTTAATTTTATGGTTTTCCTTAAAGACAAAAGGTAGCGGAAATGAAACCAATGGTGTGTAGACTCGACCCAAACCACTACAAAGATGCACCTAAGATGATTTACGCTACTTTTCTCTTTCAATGAAATTCCTAACTAAGAGAGTTGGAAAATGCAAATTTTATAGAAAACAACTTTCTTAGTAAAGACAATCAAAGAAACAATTCTCTTTATCTTTCCAAGCATACAAACATGACCACTCCTTACGTGCACGAAAAACTCTTTCTTTCAAAATCCCTCAAAATTACTTGAAACAAAACTTTTCAAAGGAGATGTTTTTGTATTTTCTCTTATTTAATAAAGCATATAAATCTATTTTAACGAAAATCAATCTCAAAAGTTATAAAATCTATGAAAACTTGACTCACAAGCAAATCAAAAAGAAATTTACTCTAAGCAAACCTAATGAGGCAAAAGCCTACAAAGATGATTCTAGGTTGTTTTACTTGACCACAATCAAGCCAAGGACCAGCTAATGCAGAATCAAAAGACCAGTCAAAACAAAACTCAAATCTTTTTGTTCTTTTTGTAAAATGGAATTCAATACTCAATCAACAAGTACTTCGAAATTTGCCAAAGAGACAACTCAAAGGTAAGTTGCTCTCACAGGTAGACTTTGTGACAGGTCTGACTTCTAAGAAGGCTGACAAAACCAGAGAGATCTAAGGCTTGACAACTTCTACCGCCAAAGTCACTACAAGACCTACTCAAAAATCAAACCCTAGGGCTTAAACTTCTATGAAATCCACTAAAACACTCAATGCTACCGAAACAAGTTCAGGTGAAGATCTTTGACAAGAGACTAATGGATATGGGCAGTAAAAACTAAGAAAAAGCAAAATCTAAGAGAAAAAATGCAAAAAATGGAAATTTCTTAATTTTTAGTAGGGTACACAGGAAACCTGTTAAGCCAGGTGCGGGCCCGCTCTGTGCACACAGAAACAGCGCGTACAAGTACGCACTGTGCAATACTCAGAGGGTGTGTACTACTGAAAAAACCAAGAAAAACTAAATTCAATCTAACCCTAAGCTAACCCACCCAAATACAAAGTCACAGAGCCAAAAAACCAGAAAATAAATGATTTTTCTCAGATCAAAGTTGCATACAAAGGAAAAGACTTTCACATCAATGGATCCCTAGTGGAGTCGCCATTTTGTCAGGCGGAAAGAGTCGATAGTGCGAACACAACCAACCTCCCTAGGAGCCTAAGACTCTCTAGTGACAAACAAGACAAACAAGAGCAATCCTTCTCTAAACATGCATTTATTATATAAGAAATCAAGTGTTTAGATCCTACCTGTAATCCAATGCTATTGTAGCAGTCCAGCCTCACTGATCCGGATGAGCTCCTCCTTCACTTTGAAACCTGCATCCACTAACAATCAAACGATTAAATAGCACTTGATAATCTCATAGAATAAAACATATTTAACACATAGACCAAGGAGTACATGAAACAACTCATAAATAACAAGTTATTGAGAAGAATGGACTCATTTGCATTAATAGGAAACAAAAGGAACAATTACAACCTGAGCCTTGGTGTTGTGCAAGTCCCTCCCAGGGTCCATCAAGAGTTCTCCTTTACTTTGACAAAACTCACCCACTTCCAAATAGAACAAGCAAAGATGGCAATCTCTCCTCACAAGCTTCTAAATGGGAGTCCTAATTCCAGCAGCATCTACACTTAGAAATGTTTAGCTTCCAACCTCCCCTCCTTCTGGCCCAATGCCTGTATTTATAGTGCTCTAGAGGAAGTTATTCAGGTCCACCATCAATGGGATAATCCCCTCTTTGGATGGGATAGCTCCCTTATTGATGGGATAAGTTCCTCTTTGGTAGGGGTGCATGAACCATCTGGAGGCGCTCAATACACGTCGAACAACCTTCTAGAATGCTCTAGAAATGACCACAAGTAACTTTTTAAAGATGAAACTTGCGCATTTTGACCTTTACAGGGGTACGCACCTGCCCCTTTACATACAGAGCGTACAAGTACGCAGCTTTTGTGAACATTAGCTGCGTATCCGCAGATAAGGTTGAGAGAACCTGCGTACCCAGAGATAAACACATTTACAAAGACTTTCTCTCTTTCTTGAAGTTTGACATGGAGAGCAGAGGTATGAGACTTGCCCAGGAGAATAGCATGACTGTTGATAGAGCCATACCAACTGTAAATAGTCATGGTGACATTTTTTAGTGTAACATTGACCATTTTTGAAAAATTTTCTGTTAAGGGAACTCTAAACAGCCTAATCATGGTTTCCCTAGGTTTCAATTTCTTGTTTTAGAATATAGAGAATGAATATCTGTCCAAACAGAATAATCTTGGCAGATTTGTAGATAGGTAGAGAAACAAAGGAGCCCAACTGCTTAATCTGGGCCCTTGGAAGAAATAAGTGTAGATTTAGATAGGAAGGCAGTCAAAAGAAAAATGGTAAAGCAGGGTCTGCAAGTCTAAGTGCACCCAAACCAAAAAGAAGAAAAAATGCTAGGTAAGTAGGCTGGGTAGGTAGTTTTGAGGTTGCAGAATGTGGATCTATGATCAATTTTGTGTTTCAAAGTGATATTGTACTTCAGATCACAGGTACAAGGTAGTTTTCATTTGGAGGAGCTCAAGCGAGGCATGGCTAACTCCCCTTTCTTCTCATTCCCCAAATCACTCACTAATTTCCTGAAGAGGTCAAGATCTGCTTGATACCTCTTAGCTTCATCATTTTTTCATATCATTTGCCTTGGTAAAGATCTGCTTTACTCAAGGAATGTTCATACTTCCTCTATGAATCATTTTCCCCCTAAGTAGCCTAAGATTCACATACTTAGCGCTTTCTTATCACTTCATATTAACTGCTAATTTTACTATGTGGCTCCCTATCTATCTCCCCTTCCCCTACTAAAAATATGTTAATAAATCCCCCTATGTACATATTCCCATCCCCTGGCACTATAGCCCTATAAATATCAGTTTGGGAAATGCTGAGTTCATCTGGGACTTAGCATTAGCCTTCCGCGTCCTAACCCTAGGATTGACTTGACATTCGGTTAAGTTAATAACCTTTTCTCTCACCCCTTAACACATAACATATCATTATTCTCACCCTCTCTCGCTTATTGTTTAAAGTTTAGTGTTGAAATGTTTGAACAAACATTAAATTTTACCCCCGGCGCGCAAACCCGCAAAAAACCCACTAAACCAAAGTCTAAACCCCCCGCGGCATTGTATAAATTATTCGAATATTCGCGCGGGCCCTGTCCCTAACCCTCCGCCGCCTTGTTTATTCTGTCGGCCGTCAGATCTAGTGCGCCACAAATCAATGGTGGGTGGGTCTTGTCATCTCCGAAGCCGTCGATGGTTAGCGCCCGGGAGATGGGCGGTTTTCCCATCGTACTCCCACCACGCGTCACCCTCTCGACTGTGGCGGAGCCCCCTCTGCCAAAACCACTTCTGCTCAAAGGCGGTGCGCCCGAAACCAGATACTGCCTTCCCCCCTCCTGCGTCAGTGCCACCTCAAGCTGACGTCACCATCCTGCGTCGGCCTCCTGCTGCCGTGTCCTTGCCATGTCACCTGCCACGTCACCTCCTCCACCGTACTGACACGTCACCCACCGTACTGCTGACGTCACCCTACTGACGTCATCCTGCCACGTCACCGCCGTACTAGAAACCACCGCTGACGTCATGCTGACGTCATCGTCAAAAAGCACGAAAGCGCAAATCGCAGCCTAGGAAGTCCGGAATCAAAATATGAGGCAGTTTTTCATGCGCGATTAGCGCCTACGGGAAATAGGCCAAAATGGAAAGCCCTTCATGGCTCGACCTCCATCAGACCCGAAAGGTGCAAAATGACCAGAATTTCTTCGCACAGCATTCAGAAAGGGGAAAACACAGTTTTTAAAGCAACAAAGGGCCAAACAACAGACATAAAAGGTCGATGAGACAGTCTAAAGCACTCAGAAGACGTTAAAGAGGCCAGGTTTAGCGCCAAAGTGTACCAGAGGAAGCGGCAAAGAGTATCAGTCGAATGTTTTTAATGAAAACTTTTATTCCCAATACAGGTGAACATTAAATGACCTCCAACAAAGTCAAAGAAAACAGTGGAGCTCTAATCAAGGCTCTCCCATCACAGTTAAAAGCATTTAAAGCCACCGAACAGCAATGGATCAAAACCCAAAGCACAGTTATGGCTAAGTGATTAACACAGAGCCATAAAGGCAATACATTAATTCCTTTTTGTTACAGCTGCACCCAGCGCAGCTCGAGGATATTTTCCCGCATTTATTTCAGACATGTGTTAGGTTTAGGAAATTTATTACAACAGATCTGTCTGAGATCTTATTAGTGTAGATATTTTGCTTATATAAACAACCCTAATTCACTGTTTAAAGGGTTGGTTGGTTGATAATCCTCATGAGAGACTCGCACTGTATATCTAATATGTTTTTCTTAATCAAAGATTGTTGAAAGCTTGGAGAATGGACTGTTTGATGTGTTGTTAATGGTTTCTGAAGGATGAATTTGGAATTCTTGTGCTGCAATATGAATCAATAAGTGTTCCTCACCTCTGTTATTTCAATTTCATATATGCTCAAGTTGCAGAACGAAGGATTGGTTTAGAATTTGCTTAGCTACACTCTATGCTCATTTTCTGTGGCTTCTTCATGTTTTTCCTCTTGATTTAGGCATAAATATGAATTCTTTTATGGCTCATGTTTGATCTATTTCACATATGAATGACTGTTATCTAGGAATTCTTAGCTGCTCCTAGATAGGGCTCATTTATCTCCCCCCTGCTAACCTGAATGAGAGATTCTTAATTTCCTCTCATTCCTTAGCCTTTCAATCTATCTCTTTGCCTTGGATGATTGTTTCATATGTAGCTGTCTTGCTCCATTTTCCTCTCTTGTGACCAAGAAAACGCACCAGCAGTCTTACTCCATGACTCCATGCCCAATGGTTTGAAACTTATCACACTATGTTTTGCCTCTCTACTTGAAAGCATCAATCCTCCCACCAAAATCAAAACAAAACCCCTTGAAGTCAATAACTAGCCTAAAATCATCTTCAACAAAGCTAAATCAGAAAGAGAGAGCCCTCTATGATTGCAGGTGGGCTAGAACTTGCAGTCCAAAGATTGGTTTATGGTTACCTTGGTCGTATCCTTTCACGAGCTTAAGGACAACCTGAGTGATAGCAGGCCCTGTTTGGGCAAATTGGTACATCAACTTCCTAGGGCCGTAACTTTGGCATACGATCTTCGTTTGATTGCCCAATACTTCGTTAGAAAGATATATTCGAGGACTATAACTTTTGGATGCCCAGAATTGGTCCATGCCCCAAATTGGTCACAATTTACCCAAAAAATGTCGTTTATGGCCTTAAAGTGGCTTTGAAAGTTCAGGACCCAAAAAAATGCCAAAAATAGTAAATTGTGCTACAAATAAGGAAACTAAAAAACTGAAAGAAACAATATGGGGCTCTAAGTGGAATAGGTGGGTGGCCACCAATATCCACCTTGATCATGTAGGCATCTAGCCGTTGAAGGCTACAACCTTAACTCGTTTTTCAGCTTCTACTGAAAGGCAAATCCAACCCCCTAGCTCTTGTACTGGTTGATATATTTAACAGTACATAGATACCAGCCTAAAGAAGGCTACCACCTTCACTCTTTCTCCAAGGACCACGTTTCATAAATTTTTAGAATAGATACTCCTGATACACATCAACACAATATGTAGGCCATGTTTCATCAAATTTTGATACTGGACCAATCTGTAAAATTGAAACTCAATCACCATTGCAATACAACCATCAAATACAACTGCATGACCCAATCACTGAAACCCATCAACATAATCAATTAATCAGAATAGTCAAATCACTATCACCAAAACACAGAGGTGAACCCAAAATACTACATCAACATCCAGAGCCAATTGCAACCTCAAAAATCATATGTTAGAATGTATACACTACTTCAATGAGGACAATTTGAATGTATACACTACTTTCTTTAACCGAACTTGCGTATACCTCTAAAGATACTGAATCATAAAACTTCTGAACCAAAACTTGTACTACCCAAAGACATTCTAAAGATCTATTGTCATATTATAGAGTTCCAAATAGATAGCAGCAAGGATCACCCTTCTTACTCAATTAATCAGTCATCCAGACTCAATCTCCTTATGCAATCAGTTTTACTTTAGATCTAATGAAGACATCATTAACAAACAACAGTAAAACAACATCACTGATCAAATAGATCAGTCGTTTCTAAACAACAAGCCCTTCCTCTGTATACACTACTTGTAAGTGTCAAATCCGCGTGAATACACGCCTTCACTAAGGCGAACTTGCGTATAGAGCTGCAAATAATGACTTATAACTTCACAGCTTTTCAAGACTTCAGATATACCCAGATTACAGCATATAGAGGATAAAACATGCGTTAGCACTTAGATCTAGCCTATCCATTATCAGATCATATAATGATATGTCATTTTAGGTCTCATGATCCTAATCCAACATTGTATCCAAGGGTGCACAAGAGGTTTCAGATCTATATCATAACCAAAGCCCTTACAACACAAAATATACTTTAGATAGAAGTATTCATGAAAAACCCTTTCACTTGCACACTTAGCCCTTTGATCTTCTCTTCCTTATATACGTAGAACCTTTGTCAATACCATGCACAAAAACAACACTTAGAACCTATGGTATTCTTAGACGGGATCAAGTAACCATTATTTCGGTCAATATTGTGAGCTAATACCATGGTATGGACTCTTGGTATTCTTTAACCTTAATTTTCCATCCCATACACACTTTTACTTCTGTGAAACTATGTGCATACGTATACGGGCCTTTTATTCTGTGTACCTGACTGTATGTGCGACTTGGACTAGGTTAACCAGAGTATACCACTTAGAACATTCTCTTTCCTCAATTTCTTGATTCTGATCTATAATCCTTTGTCCCATCATCTTATTCTTCAGTTTCTTTACTCTGTTACCCCTGAATTACCCTATTACAATGTGAGTTGCCATCATACATCACTTTATCATTTCTAAACTGACTTGTGTATGTGGGTTCCCATCAAGGAAAATGCATGTACCATAATGCCAACAAAAAGACGTGTATATACGGAAGATATGCACATATAAGAAAGTTATGCATATATGGAAGATATGCACATATATGGAAGTTGTACTGTAGATGCACATATATGGAAGTTACATATACTAAAGTTGCACATACATGGAGGTGTTGCGTATATACGGAAGTTGCACATATACTTGGAAGATATGTGCATATAGAAATGTTTCGCATATACGGAAGATATGTGCATATCTTCCGTATATACACAATTTCCGTATATGAGAAATTTCCATAAATGGAAGTTGCGCATCTACAGTAGATAGAACATACATAAAAGAAGTGCATATATGGAAGATATGCACATATAATAAAGTTACACATATAAGGAAATATCTTCCGTATGTGCACAATTTCCGTATATGCACAATTTCTGTATATGGAAGTTGTGCATGTACGGTAAATGCACATATACAAAAGATGTGCATATATGGAATATATGAACATATAAGAAAGTTATGTATATACGGAAGTTACGCATATCTTTCGTATATGCACAATTTCCATATAAGCGAAATTTCCATATACGGAAGTTGTGCATATACAGTAGATGCACATACATAAAAGACGTGCATATATGGAAGATATGCACATGTAAGAAAGTTACGTATATACAGAAGATATGCGTATATCTTCCGTATATGGGAAATATCTGTATATGAAGGTTTCGTATATACGGTAGATGCACATATATAAAAGACATGCATATACGAAAGATATGCACATATAAAAAAGTTACACATATATGGAAGTTGCACATATACGGTAGATGCACATATAAAAAAGATGTACATATACGAAAGTTACATATACTAAAGTTGCACATACATGGAGGTTATGCGTATATACGGAAGTTGCACATATACTTGGAAGATATGTGCATATAGAAAAGTTTCGCACATATAAAAGATATGAGCATATCTTTCGTATATGCACAATTTCTGTATATGCGAAATTTCCATATATGGAGGTTGTGCATATACAATAGATGCACATACATAAAAGACGTGCATATACGGAATATGTGCACATATAAGAAAGTTACGCATATACGGAAGATATGCACATATCTTCTGTATATGCACAATTTCTGTATATGTGCGATTTCTATATATGGAAGTTGCACATATACGGTAGATGCACATATATAAAAGACGTGCATATATGGAAGATATGCACATATAAGAAAGTTACACATATACGGTAGACACACATATACAAAACATGCACATATACAGAAGTTACATATACTAAAGTTGCACATACATGGAGGTTATGCATATATATGGAAGTTGAACATATACTTGGAAGATATGTGCAATTAGAAAACTTTCGCATATACAAAAGATATGTGCATATCTTTTGTATATGAATAATTTCCGTATATGTGAAATTTCCATATATGGAAGCTGCGCATATACAGTAGATGCACATACATAAAAGACGTGCATATACGAAAGATATGCACATATAAGAAAGTCAAGCATATACAGAAGATATGTGCATATCTTCTGTATATGCACAATTTCCGTATATGCACAAAAATTTAGCCTCTATATAGGCGCAACTTCTGTATATACACATCATCTATATATGCACAACTTCCATATATGCGCATATCTTCTATATATGGACAACTTTTGTATATGCACATATATGATTGTTGTGCATATACAAAAGATATGCACATATATGGAATTTTCACATATACAGAAGGTATGTGATACAGAAGATGTGCACATCTTTCGTATATGCATAACTTTTGTATATGTGTATAACTTTCGTATATGCACTTATTCAGGATATGTTCATTTCTTCCGTAAATGTTCATATTTGGAAGTTTCACACTTATAATAGATGTGCATATACGAAAGAGATGTGCATATATGGAAGTTGTGCATGTACGAAAGAGATGCGCATATATGAAAGTTGTGCATATACGAAAGTTGTGCATAATCGTAAACATATTTGGACAATCCAAAAGACGCCCAAAGTCATCCAGCAAAATGCACAAATGAATATTTTCCAGCTGAAAACATTGGCACCCTTTAGTGAATATTACTATAGAAAGTAGGTAATCTCTGCCTCCCTTGTGTATTGTAGGCGAATGTGGGCTAGCATATGAAAGTCTTCTTAGCACACTTGTGTTTCCCACCTCCCTTTAGTGACACATAGTGCAGTATAAGAAAGAGTAAGCGACCCATTATCTGCACATCATTTTATTTTCATGCAAGGAACAATTGAAATCTAGTGTAATTAGGAAGATATTGTAACAAATCACCGAATATCCACATCTTATCACACTTTTCATGCTCACTTGATAACTTGCAAATAGTTACACATCACACACTAAGCTTCTATAAGCTTTGTATTAGAAATTAGATTATCTTTATTTTTATTTTTATTTGCAAATTCTCACATAGCTTAATTAGGGGAAAAGTAGGTGGCCAAATTCAACACATATTTTTCAATCTATTTTGTTAGTTTTTACAAGTCACATAGCTTAATGAGTAACATAGTAAGTGGCCTATCAACTACAAAACTTGTTACTAACCAAAGCATTTATTGAGTTCATTAGTTTTGGGACTAGGGCCAAGTGTCACTACAGAAAGCAAGTAATCTTTGCTTCCCTTGCATATTGTAGGTGAACCTGGGCTAGCATATGAAAGTTTTCTTAGCACACTTATGTTTTCCACCTCCCTTTAGTCACACATAGTGTAGTAGGATAAATCGTAAGTGGCCCATTATCTGCACATCAATTTTTTTCATGCAAGGAACAATTGAAATATAGTGTAATTACGAAGATACTGTAACGCATCACCGAATATCCACATCTAATCAGAAATTTCATGCTCACTTGATCACTTATACACAATTACACATCACACACTAAGATTCTATAAGCTTTGTATTAGAAATTAGATTATCTTTATTTTTATTTTTGCAAATTCTCACATCGCTTAATTAGGGGGGAAAGTAAGTGGCCAAATTCAACACATATTTTTCAATCTATTTTTCTATTTTTTACAAATCACATAGCTTAAATAGTAAAATAGTAAGTGGCATATCATCCACAAATATTGTTACTAACCAAAGCATTTATTCATTTCATTAGTTTTGGGACTAGGGCCAAGTGTCACTACAAAAAGCAAGTAATCTCTACTTCCCTTGCATCTTGTACGCGAACTTGGGCTAGCATATGAAAATATTCTTAGTACACTTGTGTTTTCCACCTCCCTTTAGTCACACAGTGTAGTAGGAGAAATAGAAATAGTAAGCGCCCCATTATCCACACATCATTTTTTTTTATGCAAGGAACAATTGAAATCTAGTGTAATTAGGAAGATATCGTAACGGATTACCGAATGTCCACATCTTATCACACTTTCATGCTCACTTGATGGCTTACATACAGTTACACATCACACACTAAGATTTTATAAGTTTTGAATTAGAAATTAGATTATCTTTGTTTTTACTTCTATTTGCAAATTCTCACATAGGTTAATTAGGGGGAAAAGTAAGTGTCCAAATTCAACAAATATTTTTCAGTCTATTTTGCTAGTTTTTACAAATCACATAGCTTAATTAGTAAACTAGTAAGTGGTCTATCATCCACAAATCTTGTTACTAACCAAATCATTTATTCATTTCATTAGTTTTGGGACTAGGGCCAAGTGTCACTATAGAAAGCAAGTAATCTATGTTTCCCTTATGTCTTGTAGGCGAACCTATGCTAGCATGTCAAAGTCTTCTTAGCACACTTGTGTTTTCCACCACCCTTTAGTCACACATTATCTAGTAGGAGATAGAATAAGCGGCCCAATATCGGAAAATAATTTCTTTTTCATGCAAGGAAGAATTGAAATATAGCGTAATTAGGAATTTATTGTAACAAATCATCGAATATCCACATCTTATCACACTTTTCCTACTCACTTGATCGCTTGCATACAGTTACACATCTCACACTAAGATTTTATAAGTTTTGTATTAGAAATTAGATTATCTTTATTTTTATTTTTATTTGCAAATTCTCACATTGCTTAATTAGGGGGGATAGTAAGTGGCCAAATTCAACACATATTTTTCAATCTATTTTTCTAGTTTTTACAAATCACATAGCTTAATTAGTAAAAGAAAAAGTGCCCTATCATTAACAAATCTTGTTACTAACCAAAGAATTTATTCATTTCATTAGCTTTGGGACTAGGGACAAGTGTCACTACAAAAAGCAAGCAATCTCTGCTTCCATTGTGTCTTGTAGGTGAACCTGGGCTAGCATATGAAAGTCTTCTTAGCACACTTGTGTTTTCAACCTCCCTTTAGTCACACATAGTGTAGTAGGAGAAAGAGTAAGCGATCCATTATCAGCACATCATTTTTTTTTCATGCAAGGAACAATTGAAATCTAGTGTAATTAGGAAGATATTGTAACAGATAATTGAATATCCACATCTTATCACACTTTTCATGCTCACTTGATGGCTTGCATAAAATTATACATCACACACTCAGATTTTATGTTTTGTATCAGAAATTAGGTTATATTTATTTTTATTTTTATTTGCAAATTCTCACATAGCTTAATTAGGGGAAAAGTAAGTGGCCAAATTCAACACATATTTTTCAATCTATTTTGCTAGTGTTTTACAAATCATGTAGCTTAATTTGTAAAAGATTAAGTGGCCCATAATCCACAAATCTTGTTACTAACCAAAGAATTTATTCATTTCATTATTTTTGGGACTACGGCCAAGTGTCACTACAGAAAGCAAGTAATCTATGCTTCCCTTGCGTCTTGTAGGCGAACCTGGGCTAGCATATGAAAGTATTCTTAGCACACTTGTGTTTTCCACCTCCCTTTAGTGACACATAGTGTAGTAGGAGAAAGAGTAAGCAACCCATTATCCTCACGTCATTTCTTTTTCATGCAAGAAACAATTGAAATATAATTTAATTACAAAGATATTGTAATAGATCACTGAGTATCCACATCTTATCAGACGTTTCATGCTCACTTGATCACTTTCACATAGTTACACATCACACACTAAGATTCTATAAGTTTTGTATTAGAAATTAGATTATCTTTATTTTTATTTTTATTTGCAAATTCTCACATAGCTTAATTAGGGGGAAAAGTAAGCGGCCAAATTCAACACATATTTTTCAATCTATTTTGCTAGTTTTTACAAATCACGTAGCTTAATTAGTAAGAGATTAAGTGGCCTATCATCCACAAATCTTGTTACTAACCAAAGAATTTATTCATTTCATTAGTTTTGGGACTAGGGCCAAGTGGCACTACAAAAAGCAAGTAATATTTGCTTCCCTTACGTCTTGTAGGCAAACCTGGGCTAGCATATGAAATTATTCTTAGCACGCTTGTGATTTCCACCTCCCTTTAGTCACACATAATGTAGTAGGAGAAAGAGTAAGCAGCCCATTATCCGCACATCATTTCTTTTTCATGCAAGGAACAATTGAAATATAGTGTAATTAGGAATTTATTGTAACCGATCATTGAATATCCACATCTTATCACACTTTTCATGCTCACTTGATAACTTACACACAGTTACACATCACATGCTAAGCTTCTATAAGATTTGTATTAGAATACATGTAGTTTTGGGGGCTTTTGATAATTATTTTTTTTTAGCCTACATCTCACACCCTAAAGAAAAGTAATTCCTTAAAAAATACCATAAATTTAACCAACTAAATTCCCCACTAGGGACACTAAACAATTCATAGTTTAGGTTAGGACCATCGGGGGTAGGTACTCCATAAGCCACCATGGTAATGTTACATCTTTGAAACATAGAAGTTGACTTTTTAGGGAGCTTAAAATCCTTCAATCATCCCACGGAAAAGAATACCTGAGCATGGCAGAGACCCGATTTAGAGGGGGTTCGACTTAGGTCTAGTGCGTGTGGTACTATTTGGGGCTACCCGACCCATCTAGTGCTTAATACTGGTAACTGACTACCAATAAGCTAAAGACTCGAATGCTCACGTGGGACGAAGGTACTTTAGTGGCCAAAATCTAGGGCTTCCATCCTTATAGGTGGACGTGCGGGCAACACCAAAGCCTCATCTATTACCCTGGTCGCTTCTTCGACTACTATAATTCGTCACCAATTCTTTCAGGACATAGCCCCAGTACTCATCAGAAGATATCTTTGCAAGGCCCAGTTAATTTGAGAGTGGAAAGGACAAATAGGTCTTCATAGGATCTTTATTCATACGCAAAAACAAACGAAAACTTTTTTTTTGATTGATCACATAGTCTAAAGTTAAAGGGAAAGTAACCATTTTGTTTTCTCTTTGTTTTATGTATGTGATATATTTATTTTGATAATCATAACCTTCCCTCAATCACACAAATTAGCACACACTCTACTCAACACGATAGGGGACCCCATCGCTCCTTGTCGTTCTATAAATTTTCTAAATCTCGCTCCATTACCAGGAGGAGTGCCAAGTCTCTCACCGTTTGGGTGCGGAAGAGACCATACAACTACCATTATAGGATCTTCCTTTATCATTGATTATTCGCTTGGAAATCCTCCTTCTCTTGTTTGTTGTAACTTGGGAGACAATCTTTAAGAAGAGATCAGTACCTAAGAAATTTATTCAAAACTATAAGAGAATAAATTGAAAGCCCCATCATTTCATAAAACCCCAAAAATTTGATTGAAACCCTTTAACTTTTCATATATGAACAATGTTTCCAAAGTGGCCTTCTCATGTTGAATACAAAAGGCAAAATTTGTGGTTTCTTGAAAACCAAAAACTACATGCTAGACGACCTCTAGCGGTTTCTTGATATGAGGAGAGTGCCCCTGTAATAATTAATGTCCATCAATTTTTTGAATAGGAGGTTTGAGAAAACCATCTAGGGTGTTACACCTCTATATAAACCTCATGCTCTTTGTGCCAACAGAGTTTCATCAATGTGAAGAGACTGCATTATTAACCATCGATTTGCTAAGTTTTATCTCTTTGAATTCTTCTTGTTGCATGATTTAACACTAACAAGCATTACATCAATATTTGGATAGTGCACACCTGGAGTTTACATTTACTATTGCAGCTACTACTGCCCTGAAATGAAGATCTCTTTCTCTTCTTCATCAATTTACTGTTGGTGAAGCCAGTGTTGCGGCTACAGTCTGTCTCTAAACAAAACTTGTTTCCCTCTGTTGAACGTTGATCTGTCGGCATACCCACAAAGACTTGGAGGGTTTGATTACATGCCCATTATTGTTAATTTCATCCTACGCAGTGAAAGGCGTTTTAAGTACCAGATAAGTTGTAATTATTTGCTTGTGTTTTCCTTCTAAAACACGTGTTGTTTCTTTTCACCATACATTTGTTTTGTTGAATATCATAATCCAAGAGATGTTGATCTGTAATGTAGTGTGGGGTATCCATGGAGCTTGACTAAATCATGTAATACAACCTTTAGCATACATAATGGTTTAGTGTTAGCTCCATCTCTTTGACGAATTTCTTCCATTTCAAGTTCCTATAAATATACATGTATGCTATGAAGAATGTGGTCAAGATTTAAATTAAAATTTTCGCCACCTTTGCTGACGAAGAAAAAACAAGTCAATATGATTACTACTCTGTTTCCTCACATTTAACCTGATATTCAATGGCAGCCTTGTCTATAATAGGACCCTTTGGTTGTAATCCTCTGCTTAGTTCTAACCCCTAGACAATTTCGAATGGGGGAAGTGTTTTTGGTATGCACACACTTATTAGGAGCATCCGTGTCCCTATTCATCCTATTATACAGTATGTGTAACCAATCCTCCCACATTTAACTAGTAACTCAACCCACAACCATAAGGAACATGAGAACCAATCAGAAATAACAAATGGGAAAACCCACAACACCATGGTTATCCACGAACTAGCAAGGCAAGGGTAAAACCACTATCTATCCAGGAAATCCTCCATGTCAATGACATATCATATCCAAGAAACCACATGCATTGACCATGCATTAAGAAAAACATACATGCAACCTGTTACATGCAAAACAATCCAATGTAGTTGTTGATCCACCTATTCCCTTGCGCTTTCCTTCCTTCCTTTGCCTTCTTTCCCCAAATCCAAAGTATGCCAAGAAGCTCCAAGAGTGCAGCAAGAAAACTCTAGGTGTGCAAGAGTATAATGAGAGAATAGATAGAGAGCTCGAAAATTAAATTGATAAAAGGTTGTGAACTGCTCCTTAGATCAATTTTATCATTGAGGCCTCTGTTTTCTTCATTTTCCTCTATTTTTCCTTCAATTTTCTCCTCATGCAATCTAACCTTTCACCTTCTTCTTCTCCTATTTTCCTTTATTTCATAAAACAATTCCCCCAAAATCAATTATTTTCAATGCAAGAATCCATCTGTATATGCAAGCACTTTTGTATATGAAAGTAGATATGCAAACATATATAGAGAAATTAAATTTTATAAATGTGCTTTCGACTTTTGTATATGTGTGACTTTTGTAATTGCACAAAGATATATCAACATGCATATCTAGAAGCCACACATGTAGATGAGGAAGCACATATAGGAAAATATTTATAAAAACATATTGTCATATTTTTTTTTTCTCCTAGTACTTCAAATTTTTATAGCTACTCTATAAATGGGAAAGTAGGATGAAATTATGGAGTTGGACACTGAATACCCAGAAGATATGATAGAATTTTCTGCTAAAGATCTAACATGGAATGAAATTGAAGGGGATCAAATAGCTATTATTCCATATAGTCGACTGGACAATTTTATAAATGAAGAGAAATCGTATGAAGATGCTCCCCCTAAATTTGTTGTTAGTACAAATTGATCTAAAAAAGTGGAGGATGTTATATGTGCTCACGTTAACACATATATCGAATATACCATGTGAATCTTTATTTGTTCAATTAATTAGATAAATCTAATTCAAGTTCAAATGAAGTCACCATCATTATCCAATCTACCTAATATTTAAAAAAAATATATTAATTATTAATAACAAAAGTTGAAAATTTAAATATTGAAAATTTTAACAATTTCAAATTGGAATTTGAAAATGATAATATTTTATTTAAAAAAAAACAATTCAAAACTCCATTACCAAATGAGCTTTCTATTGTACCAAATAATTACACTGCCATTTTTCTATTTTTCTACAGCAACCGTATAATTTATTTGAGGGTCCCCCTAATAAAAACTTATATTTTCCAACAATGGTAGTTCAAGACATTGTCTTAATAAATTTCAAAAAATGACATAAGATTTTGCATTGCTTATGGTAGTACTGCATGCTTGGAGAGGCCAAAAATATTGATTGTTTAGTCCTATATTACTTGGATCCATGCTATGGTAATAATTTATTCATTCCTACACTATAAATTGGATTTAAAAGGCATTTCAATACATATTAGTCTAAGCATATGATAGCTCATCGATTTTCTGAGAGTGGAAAGAGAGCTTCTTAACGTTCCAGATAATAATGTGTCTGGGTATTAAGGTTAGTTAATAGACTTTGTTTAGCCTTCTTTTGATTGATAGCATTGGGCTTAATCAAATTTTTTCCAATTGCGTTCTTGAAGGTGTGAGTTTCATCTTCATTGCCTACAAATGTTACTACTTTGGTGTTCTGTTAGCCAGGTCTGGGGAAGAATTGCTTCTGTTTGAAGTCTCGAATTGGTTTACCTTGCTCCTTTAGCCTTCTGCCAATTGGGTTTAGCAAGGGATTGATGCTAACAACTTCTATCAATTGGGTTTAGCAAGGGATATCTGCTCTAATGGAGCTGCCAGTCAGTCTAAAATCCCTATATTTTGGTTAAATTTTGTAGTTATGGGACAATGGATTTGACTATTAGGGGTTTTATGCTTTGCACAAAATTCACTAGAAACAAGGAATACATAGGTTTGTACAAAATTCACCGACAACAAGTACTAGATAAGTACCAAAAAATATCTTTATCAACACTAGCATTTTTATTTATTTATTATTATTATCATTTCATGGCATAATGCTATCAATTCATTGTAGAAACTATATAGTGAAGTTTGTATCATCTTCAGTTATTTGAGATGATTGTATATTATTGAATCTAACTCTATAACTTCATTTGTTTATGTAATCTGAATCATTGTAAACTTCATTTCTAATTTCGGCACAAGGATCTGCAATTTGGGGGCACTCAGGTGCACCTTGCAACAGAATATACACTCTAATGGAGGTGCCAATCAGTGCAAAATCCCTGTATTTTGGTTAAATTTTGCAACTGTGGGACAATGGATTTGACTATTAGGGGTTTTTACAGTGCGCCCATTTGATTCTCTGGAGGATGAAGGTGAGTGAGAAGAGCAACATATACAACTTTGGGGTGGTGTTGCTGGAGCTTGTAAGTGGAAAGAGAGCCACAAGAGAGATAAAATATGGGGAAAGCCTCTACATCATGGGATGGATGCTCATCAAATTAAGTCGTAGAGAGGAGGAAGAGCTAGTACTATTGGGAGTACTGGGCCGACGAATTATAGAAGGTGAAGACATGTTATAGTATGTGGGAACAAGAATGAGAAGAATTATAGAAGGCGAAGCCATTATATTTTCACAAATTATAACAAGTTTTGTGATATCAGTGAGCAAAAAATGTGGAAACCAACATGTTCTTCTCTTGCTCATGCTCCACAACATTTTCTGCTCCTACTCATGCTCCTGCTCATGCTTGGAAACCAGGTAGTATCGTATTCATAGAATGCTCAAGTGATTTCTAGTATGGCTCTCGCACCAGGTAGGTTTTCAGATATTAAATATCTAGATGTTTGGTAGTTGGAAATCCTTTTCACATTAATTGATAATGGCATTAATAATACCTGGACGGACACTGTCCATTTCTCATGCATCGTTCGCATTAATAAGCTTTCAATCAACACAGCTGGCCGATCGACCAGAAAAGTTTATCCATTCGCCGAGAGATATGTAATTTCCATCCATACCATGCATCAAATTATAACGAGTGTCATGCTATTAATGAGTAAAAAATGCGGAAACAAACCTGTTCTGCTCCTGCTCGTTCTTGTGCTCCTGCTCGACAACTAGGTAATATGATATTCAAAGAATGCTTAAGTGATTTCTAGTATGGCTCCCGCACTAGGTAGGTTTTCAGATATTAAACATCTCGATGTTTGGTAGTTGGCAAGCCATTTCACGTTAATTGATAAGACAATTAATGAGACCCAGCCGAACACTATCCATTTCCCATAAAACAGTGGCATTAATAAGCCGTCAATCAACATTGTTGGCCGATCAACCAAAAAAGTTTATCCATTCACCGAGAGATATGCAATTGCCATCCATACCATGCATGTATATTGGTGAGTTACTAAGCCAATGATTATCTTAGTGACTTGTTGTTAATATTTTCCCCCATAACTCTAGGAGTCTGAACCGACTTTATTTCCACTAACTCAAGACTTTTACTGAGAGAGCCTTGGAGGAATGAGCATAAACTCTTTAGTTGAATTTAATTTTGATAGCGGTTAGAGAAAAAACAATAACAACCGAACCCCAAATCTGCTCGAGATTCAAAAGGGTTGTACTCAAAGACCATAAACTCTGAGTTACAGAATCAAATTGCCGTAATTTTCTCGTTTTCTTTATGAAAATTAAAGAAAAATATTTTAATCTATTTGAGATTATTATGTTTTTCCAAAAAGATATATATTAGACATTAATAACTAAATGCAAAAACAAATATAGAAAAATATTATATTTGCCTTGATGATTTAAAAAAAAAAAGAAAAAAGATGCTCAATAAATTTACAATTTATATAACAAAAAATTCAACCACCAAACTTACTTAACTTCGTCATGAATCATCATTAAAAGTATTAGAGATCCGCCTCCTCATTATTAATATATGGTGTTATCATTATTAATTTATTTATTTATTTAAAAAATGTTATTTTTTATTTTTTATTTTTATTTTTATTTTAATATTAGAAAAAGATTGTTTTATTTTAAATTTATTATTATTATAATATATATTTTATTTATACTATAAAAATATTTCAATTTTTTAATTTAAAATATAAATAAGTTTTTAAAATCATTTATATTTATTTACAAATAAATATAAAAATTTAGTAAATGTAATAATTAGATTTTTCCATAAAAACTACTTTACACAATATCTTATTAACAATTTATATAAATTTTTAGTGACTGTATATACTTATTTCACATTAGATTTTATTATTAATATATCTTTTAATTATAATTTGTTTTGTTTTGGGATGTGTTCGACAAGTTAACCCATAAGTCTACATCATTAAAGTTCAAAACAATGAAAATTTTGTGAAAATTTTCCTTTTAACCCCTTCAATAATGCTTTTACCCCAAGCTCTTCCACTCAAAGCCTTGAGTTTGGTCAATTGGGGTCTCACTGGTTACATGTCTTTGGCCTTCTCTAAGAGAAATGGATATGTCGGTGAAAAAAAACGGATACCAAAGATTCAATGTAATCTCTCATATTATTTTTGTCAATTTGGTATTAAATCGAACTATTGCGAGGAAAAATTATTATACTCCCCACTCAGAGTTCAAATCCCACACGATGACATATATACTCTTATTGAGTTGATTCTTGATGATATAAAAATGATATATTCAAAATTGCATATCTTCCTCTCTTCCCATAATATTTTCCTCTTTGCTAATCTAAGTTCTACTCCTAAGTAGTCCTAAGACTATCTTAATATATTTTTCTCTTAAAGGTGGTAACCTTAATACATATTAGTGTTTATTTTCCTACGTCTCACTCGTAAAGGCATTCACAAGCACTCTATACCATGTTAGAAATCATTTTATATTTTTTTGTATGAGGAGAATCAATAG
This sequence comes from Pinus tabuliformis, assembly GCA_031772625.1. NCBI lineage: Eukaryota > Viridiplantae > Streptophyta > Pinopsida > Pinales > Pinaceae > Pinus > Pinus tabuliformis. Next base: position 820,831,523 of record CM062818.1, read on the forward strand.
ACCTTCTACCTATCACCAAGGAGGATCAGGGTTGAGTTGGAGGTACTTCCCCTATACTCTTGAGCTTAATGGAATAAGCCACAAGTCATGCTAAGTAGGCTAACCAAATTTTGCACCTCAATAGGACACCAATATTAGTCAGCAAACACTTTCGTGTGTGAGACATCCACTATTTAGCTGAGTTCGATGGGATATTGAATTAGAAAATATAATTCTCATTTGTATAGTGATATTTTGATATTCATGTTTAGAATGATTAAGTAGATTACGATCCCCATGTGTAAAATGATATTTTGATACTCATGTTTAGAATAATGAAATAAATAATTGTTTAGATCACTTTTTTAATTTTCAATTGCATAAAAAATAACATGTCATATATGAGAAGCCATAGCCCTCTTCCCAAAAAATATTAAGAAATTTCTTTTAAATTTAGATGTTGAATAAACTTGCACTAATAAAATATTACTCTTTAAATGATTCTACATTAAACTTTTATGCATATATCTTAATAAATCTATAAATTAATAAAAATTGAAATTTCATTGTGTTACTATTAAAAAATAAATCTTGCCATCTATATTTTAATAAATCTAAAAAAAAATAAAAGTAAAAATGAAACATCATCTCGTTTTAATGAATCTAAAAAAAATAAAAAATAAAAAATGAAACATCATCTCGTTACTATGGAAAAAAAATTAAAGCTCCTAGATACTACTCAAGTTTAAATTATTACCAATTTTAATTAAACAAAAAAATTTAAATCAATCAATTAAAATTATCATTTAAATTTTAATATTTTAAAATACAATTCAAATTGGTTACCCCACTTTCCTAAAATATGAAAAATCTAAATTTAAAAAATAATGATGATCGATAAAAACTTTTATTTATATTGAATACATGGTACTAAATTATAAATTAATAATTTTATTCAAAATAAAATATAATTGTATTATTAAATTTTTTCTCATGTTTATATTGATTTAACGTGAATCTAATTTTAAAAGGGAAAATAAAAAAAAGTTATTTACTCAAATAAAAATAATTATCTGAGAATAAAAAAAAAAATTGATGGTGTTTTTAATGACTTGTATTTGTGATTACTATTAAGAATATTAATTTCTACTATACATCTCATAATTAAGAATATTAATTCCTATTATTCATCTCATAACTAGCACAACCATGTATATACATTTAAAAAAACATGTAACAATATTTTTAACCATGAAGATTTACATCCCATGAAGATTTTTAACTTGTAAATAGGTTTTTTTACAATACCATGGCTTGTAAACACCACATATCCAAAAATAATAACTCATTTCATTTGACATTTGTGCATGTAACATTTTGTTTTTAATTAATTAATTTAATTAAAAAGATTAAAAAAATATAACTATTTTTGAGATAAATTTGAACTTTTGATTTATAACTACTACAAATTATCAACCTAATAACTATTGATAATAAAATTAAAATTTTAAAAATTATTTAAAAATAATATAATATAATTATTAATAGTTAAATTAAAATATAAAAAAAATTCCTATTTAAAAAAAAAAAAAAAAATACTTAGCAACCCTAACAAAATTTATAGATAGGTGGAAAAAATAAATGAAGGAATATGAGATTAAATCGAGATAACGAAATGGAATTATAAGTAAGTGTATATATGTAGAGATACCTTATCAAGCACTGTCAAACGTTTATGAAAAAAAAATGAAAATGCCTAATATGTATGAGTTCGAAAAAATAAATGAAGGAATATGAGATTAAATCCAGATAACGAAATGGAATTATAAGTAAGTGTATATATGTGTAGAGATACCTTATCAAGCACTGTCAAACGTTTATCAAAAAAAAATGAAAATGCCTAATATGTATGAGTTTCGTGACTTTGGTGGGAAGAAATGAAAATAATTTGTATGGGATGATTTTATATATATATATATATAGTTACATTTACACGGATATGGGAGTTTAGATATAGAAATGGATAGTATTATCACATTCCAAAAAAATGAAAATTGTTTATAAATGTTAATTTATTTGAATAAATATTTCAATATGTGATTTAGAAATGAATAAAAGTAAATTGTAAAATTTTAAAAATTAAATTGAAAATGTCAAAGAATGAAAAATTATATATTTATCTAAATAGATAGAAGGAGAGAATTTTGATATGGTTTTAAGGATCATAAGTAGTTGCATGCACTCTTTCCTTATTTGGAATACATTTCTTCCTCATTCTTTCTTGAACAATTTATTTTGAGTTGGTCATGCCTAGCTATTAACTTTATGAAAAAACTAACAGAGAACTTTAAATGTCCTCCCACTCATATAATAATGTTTATAATGCTCCCACTATCTTAGTCTTGCTAGAAGGAACCATGTTGTTGGAAGTAGTGATAGTAGGTCCAACAATGTTAGAAATGGAAATCTCTTGAACATGATCCCAACTTTGGGGTCGAAACTAGTCAAGGCTAATATTTTGGTTTTCAATGTAGTTCTCCTTCATTTTTAGCCAAATGAAATCATTCCAACATTTTAACATGGGGTGAATTTTACTCTAAGGGAAACATCATTTGATAGCACGGTATTTTAATATGATAAATATGGTATTTTTTTTTAGGAACATTATAATATTTCGGGAGATTTGACAATAAAATAACATGTAAGATTGTTTTTTCCTTAATGGACTCTTAAAATTAGCTATCTTGCATCCATTGGTATTTTATGTGGATGTTTATGAATTATGTTTTGTCGATTATAATTATAACTATATCCAAATTGTAGGTACTTAATGTTGTCTTAGCTCCTATCCTATATCCATGCACAAGATTATTTTGTTGTCATCTTAATTGATTTCAATGGGCTTTATCAAATCTTATTATCCTCAAATCGTAGCCTTTCTATTCACCAAAGATACAAACCTTCTTATGACACATGTGAAAACAATACTCTAATAGGATATATTATAGATTATACATTTGGGTTCTTATCACTTAATACTTGGGAAGGATGAACATTTTGAATGATATACCTAGGAATAATTGTTCAATTTTATTGATTGAAGTCTTCATCTCTTCACCATCAGCTTTGGATTCATTGTCACATTCGATTGCATCCACCTTTTTTATTCTCTCCAACATCCTTCCACCACCATATTTCTTGTCCCCATGACACTACCTTCTTCTCCCCTCCTTTCTTTACATCATCCTTATTGCTCACTAACGTTTCTCCATTGATTTTCTATGGGATGACCACCCGTTGTTTCCCAGTGTTTTTTTGGAGATATTCCACCAAGTTATTAGGATCCATCACTCCTTGACAATTTCCTTATGATTCTTCACTTTATTTTATTCACATTGCATTCTTGTGTAGTTTTTATGCTAAGGTATTGAGATGTCACAGTGGATTGATTGGAGGTGAGAGGTCTTACTTCCTTTCCACTCATAATCTAGTTGTCTCAAGATTTATGCTTGGCTGGAATAAGGGGAGAGAAAATGAGGTGTTATGTGACCCCAATTTCTGTCACCTCCAACATTTAAGTAATTTTAACCAAAAACATTAGAAAACATCATTCAGAAAACTTAATACACTTGAAAACATGGTTCATATGCCAATTACATGCCACTCACGCTAGTGAAAGATGTAGTCACTTAAATCAAGGTCCATGTGAGCTTTCTCATTGAAAGTGTGTGTTGGTGTGGGTTATCCTTTCTATAATATTCCTAATTAGCCATAAATAAATGGGGTATTCGATTTTGCTCAATTTTGCCTTCTATAGTTATTTATAAATAAAAAGGTGAGAAAAGGGGGACATAACTCACTTTTAGAATAACGTCACTCCCTAGTAGCACAACATTGTGACTTAAAAGGGGATCCAAGGGGGCCAAAGGACCACGTAGAGAAGGGGCCCACGTAGACACTTGGAGGGACTACGCAGATGGAGAGGAGAACGTGGCAAGAGAGGGGCTACGTTGGAGGAGGTGGGCCTTAGGGTTGAGAGAGGCCAATGCTATAAAGGAGAGAGGAACCTCCTCATTTTGGCATTTGATTATGTGCATTTGAGCTAGTCACTTTGACTTAGAGCATGCTGGCTATTTAGCCTGTTTGCAGCACTATTTAGTGCATCGAGTGTCTTCGTTTCTAAGATCTCACCCTTAGCCTCGGGGGACTTCGTGTGCCTACTCAAGCAAGGTAGTTTTCAGCAGTGTTTTGCAGGGGGGTCATTTTTGGAGTTGAGGAAGAGCTGAGCATCTTGGTGACTGCACTGTCTTGAGAGAGGATGATGCAATCCTTTTGGGTAGCAGTTCTGGATTGGGGTTTTGTGGAGGATTTGAGCTAGGAGATTGAGCAGGGGATCAACCCTTGCATATTGGAGGATTTTGGCAGAGTTTTGGGCAGAATCTTGGAGGGTTCTATTCAGTGGCAGCGTAGAGCCTTGAGGAATTGCGTGGATCCTCAAGGGGGTGATTTTCGGGGGTCAGCCATTTTTGAAAAGCTTTCTGGGCTTTTCTGGGTTTATTGAGTAGAGGCTGATTCCAGAGTTTCAACATTTTCAGAGGAAGGGAACCACCCCAAATCCTCATTTGATTTTCGCAGCAACAACAACAGTTCTCCGGCAGCTTGGACGCAGTTCAGATAGAGGCCATTTCCTTACCATTCTAGGTGTATTTCTTCACTTGCCTTGTGCAAGTCGAGGTGCCATCTTTCTGATCACTTCTTGTACTATGTCCATTACTCAGAATAATAAAATGGCTTAGCATTTCTCTCTGCATTTCTTGAGTATTTGCTTGTATTCCATGTTTACATTATTTTATGTTTCATTACTATTATTTATATCACTTTGAGCTTCCCAGCTACTGCATCACTTGTGTGTTATTTGGTTCGAGTTTACTGGGGTTTGGGGAATATCTCTGGAACGGGATATTACAATGGTATCAGAGCATAGATTTGGCTCAGCCTGTGGAGCTAACAGTCTATGACACCGAGGGAGAAGCCCTACATCTATTACAGAGGTAGGAAATATAGAGATCTTGAGCGTAGGTTGGAGAACACCTGCGGAGAGGGAGATTGTGTTTGGGTGGTGAACGCGGGACAAGAGGAGCCTGTGGTGGACACAAAGTAGGAGGATCCGACGGCAGATGAGGACAGGAAGATATTTACGGACATGCTCCTCAAATCAGTGCAGGATCTGTCGAGGCAGATCGAGGTGATGGGGCAGAGATTCACGACAGTAGAGGCTAGACAGCATGAGAACCCACGAGTTTTCCAGGTTGGCGAGGGATCGGGTACATCCAACCATTTTCCAGAGCAGGGTGGCACTCAGGGTGATACTACTCAGCAGATGACCTCACATGCCCCTACACGCTCTACTATCCCACTTTCCTAGGAGCAGACACGAGGGCCAAGCCCAACAGGAGGTAGAGCCCGGTCATATGGGCGTTTATTTTGCAGAGTACTAGGCCTATGGGCAGGAGTTCAGGGATGCTCTCTCATTCAAAGACTTTGTTCAGCTCCAGCGAGATAGCAGACCCCGCGACCATCACAGAGGATACCGGCATTATCATGATGGAGACACCCACTGCACAACTAGTAGATTCCACTTGCCTACGTTTGATGGTTCATCAAACAATTCAGCAAGGTCTTGGGTGGAGAAGCTGGACATTTATTTCCAGCTTAACCAGATGTCGGAGACAGAGGCTATCAAGGTGGTGACATTACATTTGGATGGTGAGGCCCAGGACTGGTGGTTCCATGGGATGGTTACACTAGGACACTCCACAGCGACAACATATGTCGATTTCACTCAGAGATTGATGGAGAGGTTTGACCGGAGGGATCTGGAACAACATTTTGTTGAGCTAACGAGGCTCAAACAAACCAGGAGCCCTGAGACCTACATTGCAGACTTCTTGAGGGTTTTAGTGATGGTGCCAGATCTATCCGTGGCACGAAGGATCTACATGTTTCTTGAGGGGTTAGCAGAGCCACTTCGGGGTCTATTCAGATCCACTAGACCAGCCACGCTCCAGGATGCTATTAGCAGGACCTGAGGCTTACAGGATGCCTTACCCAGGACCCAGACACCTTGCCCCCAGAGACAGGCTTTCCAGCCTAAGGGGAAGGATGTGAGGATTCTGCCTCCAAAGGGGAATCTAGGACGTGCAATAATTGATGATGATGCCAGGAGGGAGCTGAAGAAGAAGCGGTTGCGCTTTACTTGTGAGGAGTCGTGGGCACTTGGACATAGATGTGCTGCTGGCAAAGCACACTTTATTGAGGTCTTCTCCGAGAGGAGCGGGGAAGAAGATGAGGAGGAGGATGTGGAGGTAGGAGATAGTCATGCCATGCAGGGTCCTTTGCCACCTCCACCACCACCAGCAAGTGGTGCAGCTTTTTCACCTACCGGAGGGGCCCTTGTAGCATTGCGAAGAGTTCCCAAGTATTTGACACTGCGCGTACGGGGGACAGTACATGCCGAGTGAGTATCAGTTTTGGTTGACAGTGGGGCAACCCACAACTTCATCGATGCACAGATGGTCGAGCGGAGAGGTATACAGACAGAGAGCTTCGATGGATTTTCAGTTTTGGTCCCAGGAGATCGGACCATGGTGTGTGCTCGTTATGTCCCAGAGTTATCAGTGACGATGGGCACATACACACTAACTGACCATTTTTTCATGGTCAATATTCCAGACACCAACATGGTACTAGGTGTTCAGTGGCTTATCACACTAGGGAAGGTCACAAAAAATTGGAAGGCCCTAGAGATGGAGTGGGATGATGAGAAGATAGGGAGGCATGAGAAGATATGAGGACAACAAACATATCCGCCTCAGAATGTTTCGGCTCATCGGATGGAGGCAGTCTTCCGGAAGGGAGACGTAGAGTGGGCACTGGGGCTACGTGCATCCGAGACAGGGACTACAGGGCAGGTGGTGCACCCAAAGATATAGTCCATCCTTGACTGGTATGCCACAGCGTTTGGGGAGATTCTGCCGGGACAGCCACCAGACCGGGGGTTTGAGCACACCATTGAGCTTGAACAGGGCATACAAGTAATGATTACTACCCCCTATAGGCATCCCAAGGCCTATCGGGATGAGATTGAGCGGGCCATTCAGGAGTTGCTGGCTCTTGGGAACATTTGGCCGAGAACGAGTCCTTTTGCTTCTTCTGTGGTCTTGGTGAAGAAGAAGGATGGCACATTGAGGATGTGCATTGACTATAGGGCCATGAACAAGAAGACCCTAAAGAACAGGTACCCCATACCCAGGATTGATGAGTTGATGGATGAGTTGAGAGAAGCACGGTTCTTCTCAAAGATTGATTTGAGATCTGGGTACCATCAGATTCACGTGAAGGAGCAAGACATTCCCAAGACTGCCTTCAGGTGTCACTATGGGCACTTTGAGTTTTTGGTGATGCCCTTTGGGCTAACCAATGCCCCAGCTAAATTCTAGTCTTACATGAATCACATCTTCCAAAGTCACTTAAGGAAGTTTGTGTTGGTGTTCTTTGATGATATCCTCATTTATAGCAGGGCTTGGGAGGAGCATCTCCAACACATTGAGATAGTATTGTGCATCTTAGAGGAGCAGCAGTTCTATGCCAAGCTCTCCAAGTGTGAGTTTAGTTGACGGAGATGCTGTACTTGGGAGACATCATAGGGGTGGACGGAGTGAGGGTCCACGAGGAGGAGATCAGGGCCATCAGAGATTAGTCGGAGCTAAGGAACGTGATAGAACTTTGAGGATTCATTGGCATTTATACTTACTACCGGAAGTTCGTCAAGAGTTTCTCACAGCTTGTTGCACCCCTGACAGATCTGACGAGGAAGAGGACATTTAGTTGGTCAGATACAGCGCAGTGAGCCTTTGACAGGCTCAAGGAGGTTATGAGCAGTTTCCCAGTGCTTGCATTGCCAGATTTTATGTAGCCATTTGTTTTGGAGTGTGATGCATCAAGAGAGGGGATTGGCGCAGTGTTGATGTAGGGAAGTCACCCTATAGCCTTTGAGAGCTGGAAGCGCCTTCCGCACAAGAGGTTGTATTCTATATATGACAAGGAGATGTTGGCCATCATGCATGCATTGGCCTAGTTCCGGTAGTATTTAGTGGGTAACAGGTTCAGGGTGAGGACTGATCACAACAACCTCAGGTTCTTTTTGGAGCAGAAGCAGCTACAGGAGAGGCAGTAGAAGTGGATCAGTAAGATCCAAGTGTATGACTTTGACATTGAGTATATTAAGGGTAAGAATGACGTGGTAGAAGATGCCCTTTCACGTAGACCAGCCACGTTGTCTCCTATGAGCTTGGACAAAAACTGGAGGGCTTGACTCTTAGTAGAGTACTCCAAGGACAGATTTTCATGTGAGGTTCTGGACGGGCAGCTGGCAGATGACATGTACAGGGTGGTCGATGAGATCATCTACTACAAGGACTGGATCTTCTTGACTGAGGGATCTCAGCTCAAGAAGAAGATACTTCAAGCATCACATGATTCACCATTGGCTGGCCATCAAGGGTTTACCAAGACCTACAGGGCCATTAGAGAGAGGGTCTCATGGAAGGGCCTCAAGGAGGACATACTCCAGCGTGTCCAGGAGTGCGATGTTTACCAGAGGAAGAAGGGGGAGATGAGCCATCCCACAGGATTATTGCAGCTTCTTCCCATTCCGGAGGGGAAATGGGAGTGTATTTCGATGGAATTCATCACAGGGTTGCCCATGGTACAGGGCAAGGATTGCATTTTTTTCGTCGTTGATCGAATCACAAAGTACGCACATTTTTTCACCATATCCGCATAGTACACAGCAGCGCAGGTGGCCGAGCTGTTCTTTAGAGAGGTCTTTCGGCTACATGGTCTGCCTAAGACCATCACCAGTGACAGGAACAACCATTTCATGGGTGGGTTTTGGCAGGAGCTTTTCCGATTGGTGGGGACGGAGTTGACACTGAGTACCAGTTATCACCCACAGAAAGACGGGCATACAGAGATAGTTAATAAGTGGTTGGAGGGCTACTTGTCTAACTATGTCAATGGGCAGCAGCAAGCATGGTTGAAGTGGCTGCATCTGGGGGAGTACTGCTACAACACTACGCATCACATGTCCATTGGTATGTCACCATTCTATGATCCATATGGATATCATCCTTTATCTTTTGCTGACATGTTGTTTGGTGCTAGCAAGGCACCAAGAGCCAAGATTTGGATCCAAGAGAGTCAGGATATTCTCCGAGCTCTCAAGGATAATATGGCTACTGCGCAGAACCAACAGAAGCTGTATGCTGATAGGGGTCGGGTGGAGAGACAGTTTGAGGTAGGGGACTTGGTCTACCTATGATTACAGCCATACCGACAATCGTCACCGAAACAGAAAGGGGCTAAGAAGCTCAAGCCCCGCTTTTATGGGCCATATAGGGTGATACGCAGGATTGGACAGGTTGCGTATGAGTTGGAGCTGCCCCAAGGCAGCAAGATTCATAACGTTTTTCATGTATCATGCCTGAAGAAGGCGTTGGGGTAGCATGTGACAGTGACAAATGAGCTACCACCCACGGATGATGAGGGACATTTAGTGTTGCAGCTAGAGACTATTATTGATACCATGGAGAGGAAGCTGCGGAGCAAGACGGTCCGAGAATTCTTGGCCAGGTGGAAGAATTTACCAGATGAGGATGCCACTTGGGAGAGTGAGAAAATTTTACAACATTCATCACTTCAGTTGCTTGAGGACAAGCAACATTTTGCTGAGGGAGAGTGTAATATTCCTAATTAGCCATGGCTAATTGGAATATTCAATTTTTCTCAATTTTGCCTTCTATAGTTATTTATAAATAAAAAGGTGAGAAAAGGGGGACATAACTCACTTTTAGAATAAAGTCACTCCCTAGTAGCACAACGTTGTGACTTAAAAGGGGAGCCAAGGGGGGCAAAGGACCACGTAGAGAAGGGGCCCACACAGACACTTGGAGGGACTGTGCAGATGGAGAGGAGCACGTGGCAAGAGAGGGGCTACATTGGAGGAGGTGGGCCTTAGGGTTGAGAGAGGCCAACGCTATAAAGGAGAGAGAAGCCTCCTCATTTTGGCATTCGATTTTGTGAATTTGAGCTAGTCACTTCGACTTAGAGCACGCTGGCTGTTTAGCCTGTCTACAACACTGTTTAGTGCATCGAGTGTCTCCGTTTGGAGATCTGACCCTTAGCCCCGGGGGAGTTCGAGTGCCTACTCAGGCAAGGTAGTTTTTAGCAGTCTTTTGCAGGGGGATCGATTTTTGGAGTTGAGGAGGAGCTGAGCATCTTGGTGACTGTGCAGTCTTGAGAGAGGATGATGCAGTACTTTTGGGTAGCAGTTCTGGATTGGGGTTTTGTGGAGGATTTGAGCTAGGAGATTGAGTAGGGGATCAACCCTTGCATATTGGAGGATTTTGGTACAGTTTTGGGCAGAATCTTCGAGGGTTCTATTCAGAGGAAGCGTAGAGCCTTAAGGAATTGCGTGGATCCTCAAGGGGGTGATTTTCGGGGGTCAGCCATTTTTGAAAAGCTTTCTGGGCTTTTCTAGGTTTATTGAGTAGAGGTTGATTCCATAGTTTCAGCATTTTCGGAGGAGGGGAACAGCCCCAAATCCTCCTTTGATTTCCACAGCAGCAGCAGCACAACAGATCTCCGGCAGCTTGGACGCAGTTCAGAGAGAGGCCATTTCCTTACCATTCTAGGTGTATTTCTTCACTTGCCTTGTGCAAGTCGAGGTGCCATATTTCTGATCACCTCTTGTACTCTGTCCATCACTTAGAATAATAAAATGGCTTAGCATTTCTCTTTGCATTTCTTGAGTATCTGCTTGTATTCTGTGTTTACATTATTTTATGTTGCATTACTGCTATTTATATCACTTTGAGCTTCCCGGCTACTGCATCACTTGTGTGTTATTTGGTTGGAGTTTACTGGGGTTTGGGGAATATCTCTGGAACGGGATATTACACTTTCATACAATTGAAAATCTTACAAATATGTTAAATGAAGAATTTTGTGGCTGATAAATATCCAAGAATGACTAAAAATAACTGGTTATTTAGTGTAGGTTTGGTTTAAATTTGCATCTTGTAAATATTTGGGCATTTAATCCTCCTTTTGGTTGAATCAAACACATAAAATCCCATGCAATTGGCTTGGCCATTTCCACTTGAAATGTTTATGCTACAAGCTTAACTTTAATATATAAATAAGAAGCCATATCCATGCATTTCAAAAGAACTTTAAATGTAAATCTAAGTTGAAGTAATTAAGTTGTAGAACAAGAACATCGTTTCTTCTTTCACTTAATCTAATTACTTACTTCTATGTGAATAATTTTTCCTTCTATATTTATATATAAGGGTTAAGTTTGTTTATTTTTATATAAATCATTTTTCCTCCCAAAGTGATTCTTATTCATTATCCAATATTAACTTTTATGTAAATCATTTTTCCAAAAAGGTGATTCTTATTCATTATCCAATCTTAACAAAAACTATTAAAAGTTTTAAAAACCCTTCCACGTAAAACAAAACTATTAAAAGTTTTAAAAACCCGTCCATGTAAAAGATGAATACCACATGGTTCCTCTCACATGATGCATTTCATGTTATATTGCTCTTCGATTACATAATAAAAGAACCCGAAATCTCTCCCTTGACTTATTTGATTGTCACTGACATTGAACATGACATTGGAGAAGTCTTGCATTCAAAATTGCACAATGTTTATGTATACGGATTTAATATCATCCAAGGTTACCATATCTCTAAGAGTCTGACCCGACTTTATTGCCACTAACTCAAGACTTTTACCGGGAGAGCGTTGGAGGAATGAGCATAGACTCTTTAGTTGAATTGAATTTTTATGGCGGTTAGAGAAAACACAATAACAACCAAAGTTACGCGGGATTCAAAAGGAGCGTGCTCGGGAATCATAGACTCCGAGTTGAAGAATCAACTGGCCATAATTTTGAAACTTAGAGAAAAAGACTTTTATGAATTTGGGTTCATTCTGGTTTTCTAAAAAGTAATATATTGGACATTGATGAATTAAATAAAAAAAACAAACGTAGAAAAGTGTTATATTTGTTTTGATGATTAAAAAAATATAAATAGAAAAAATCTCAATAAATTTATAATTTATATAACGGGAAATTCAACCACCAAACATATTTTACTTCATATGAATAATCATTAAAATTATTAGGAATCTTCCTCCTCATTATTATTAATATATGAGGTTAACATTATAAATTATTTTTTATTAAATTTAATATTTTATTTTATTTATTTATTTTTTAACATAAAAAATAAATTGTTTTATTTTAAATTTATTATCATTATTATATCATTTTTATTGGTATTAAAAAAATATTTCAATTTTTTAATTGAAAAGATAAATAAATTTTTAAAATCATTTATATTTATTTATAAATAAATGAATTATAAAAATTTAGTAAATGTAATAATTAGATTTTTCCATAAAAGTTGCCTGTGTTATATTTTATTAACAATTTATATAAATTTTTAAATGTTACTGAATGTATAAATTTAATTCACATTAAATTTGATCATTAATAAATCTTTTAATTATAATTTGTTTTGGGCACGTTTGCCTAAAACTTCAACTTCAATGCTTTCAGCTTCATTGCTTGTTTGCAAGCAGACTTATTCATTTTGAACATGAATCCAATAGGGGAAAATCCCCTTTTGCCTATAGATGTAATAGACATTCAAGCTTAGATTTTATGCTCGACAAGTTAATCGATAAGCATACATCATTAAATTTTGTGAAATTGTTCACTTTAACAACTTCAATAATGCTTTTGCCCCAAGTTCTTCCACTTAAAGCCTTGAGTTTGGTCGATTGGGATCTCATTGGTTATATGCCTTTGGCCTTCTCTAAGAGAAATGGATATGTGAATGAAAAAAAAATGATACCTATGATCCAAGGTAATGTCTCATATTATTTTTGTCAATTTGGTATTAGATCGAACTGTTGCGAGGAAAAATTATTATTCTCCCCACTGGGGATTCAAATCCTACATGGTGACATATATACTCTTAATGAGTTGATTCTTGATGATATAAAAATGATATATTCAAAAATGCATATCTTCCTCTCTTCCCATCATATTTTCCTCTTTGTTAATCTAAGCGCTACTCCTAAGTAGTCCTAAGACTATCTTAATACATGTTTATCCTAAATGTGGTAACTTTAACACAAATTAGTATTTATTCTCCTACATCTCAATCATAAAGGTCTTCACAAGCACCCGGTACCACATTAGAAATCCTTTTTTTTATATTAGGAGAATCAGTAGACCTTCTACCTATCACTAAGGAGGGCCAGGGTTGAGTTGGAGGGACTTCTCTTATACTCTTGAGCTTAATGGAACAACCCACAAGCCATGCTAAGTACTTAACGAAGTTTTGTACCTCAATAGGACCCCAATATTAGTCATCAAACGCTTTCGTGTGTGACACATCCACTATTTAGCCTAGTTCGATGGGATATTGAATTAGAAATCCTTGCTCTTTTTGTTTGTGCTTCCACATTAGGAGTATTAGAGAGTGACTACGCTTGTTTCCTAACTCTGGAAGCCCTCACACATTTGTTTGTTATTGTCATTCTCTGATTTGGCTCTTCTCTTCAATCCATTTAATACCATCTCACTATATTATTTCTCTACATACCCTCTCTTTTCCTCTCTAACCCTTCCAATGCCTCTTCATTCTTTTCCATGAACTGTACAATTAATCATCAAAATTTAGCCATCTCTCAAACCTGTTTCATCTCCACAACCTCTCTCAAACTTGCTTGTGCATGGGTGCTTATGTTTGAAGAGAATTTGGTGACCAAGATACTTAGTTTATACCCTCCTTTGACAATACTTCAAACATACGTTTAGAGGGGATTTTATCAAAGTGGAGTTCAAAAGACATCATCTCCAATCTAATTGGTCCCCTCTAAAGAAATTCTATGGCACATGCCAAAGGGAAAATTGAGAATAAGAGATGTGTTAATATTTGGTCCATCATCGACTATATTCTTGTATTTAATTTTTTATTCTTGCCCTGATCAATAAAATTTTTTTTTGAAGTCTTCACAATCCTGAAAAGTAATGGATGTGTAGATTTCAGGATCTTTTTCTTAGAAAATTATATTGAACTAAACTATTTTATTTTATTTGTTATAATGGAGTTAGACACCATATTTTTTGTGTGAATGGATTAATATATAAACATGTACTAGACATTGAACATCTTACAATCTAGCCTACATTGTTGAAACCTCATGCATAAGGAATACTATTTTTCATATTTCTATATCTAGTTGCAAAAAATGCAATCTCTCATCTCCATTATTGGCATATTGCTTACTCGAAAATAGAACTACTTAGAGTGGTCCAAAAATATCAAACACACCCTCATCTTCAATTATTTATGGGGTGGCATCTACGAGGAGAAGCTATCACTGGTAAAGATGAGGAGTAAAATGGACCTAACAAGCATATATTAGACAAAAAGCTAGCCACATGGAAGAAAAAATACAAAAAAGTGTATGCCCTAATTGCTATGATAGTAAGTGAAGAGGTGAACCATCATATTATTTGCGTTAAAGATTCCTATGGTGATTTAAATAAATTAAAGGACTTTTATGACTCACACTAAGAACTTAAATTTATAAAACTACTAGTGAATACCTTCAACCTAGACTTGAAGGATGATGATCCAATGGCTTTAGCTTCAAATATTAATGTTATCACGCATGGTATATATGTAATTGAAGTGAAGATAATCATTGAAGTGAAGATAAACCTTCCTCTCACAACCTACATGAAGGCCCTCTATGTTACGTATTCTCACTATGTTGAATCCCTACAATCTAATGGTCAATTAAAGTCCATCACATTTGAACCTTTGGTGAAGAAGGTTGTAGAATGTAAAAAATCCACTAGAAACAAGAAGAAAACTCATACCATTGGAAATATTGTGTCCCTTTCTCTGAATGGGAAGAATCAATCAGATGATTCTTTTAGAGAAAATGGCAATGGAAGAGCACATGGAAAAAGAATTATAGAAGTGGAGGGTGGACACATTCAGTGTGAGAGACCTAATCTGCATTATGTTCATTGAGGTAGAAATGGACATGATGCAATGACATGTAGAATCCCTTTGGGGAAGATCAAGGGAAAGCAAGATCATGAACAACATAAAGGCAATATCAAACCCTATGAAAGGTATACCACCTAAATACAATCATTGCATTGTTTACCATTGCAATATTGGAGTAAGCAAATATTTATTTCACACTTCATTTGATTTTTGGAGAGATTCATGGTTGCTTGAAATAGGTGAAGCATGTCATATGACCTTCCAAAGAGACCTATTTGAACAATATAGATGATATATTTTATTTTTCATATAAATCAAGTTTCAAACCTTTAGTATTTGGTACCATTAAGCTTAAATTATCTAGATTACTAGATTTTCTTTTGCAAGATGTGTCCTATATTCCAAATTTATGAAGGAATTAGTTGTCCCTTGTGCACATCAAATAGCAAGGCCATTTCAATCATATATTTGATGAAAAATTTGAAATAAGGAAGGCTTTTGACAAATTTATTTTCATGACTAGAGTGGAGGATGAATAAATTCAACATACCTCTCTCAGTATAATGAAGGTACATTTCCATATAATCTTCTATGGAATGTTATATTTGAACATATTAATCAAGATATCATTGGTTTATTGAAAATGGATGGTGTTTCTAGTTTTCCCACTATTCCTAGAGAATTGAAACAATGTGAGGATTGTATCCTTGGAAAACACAACAAAGAACCCTTCCATGAATCCACTTCTAGAGAATGTAGAAAAATTGAATTGATACATTATTTTTTGTTGTGGCCCCAATGTTGTTACATCTACTAATGGAAATAAACATATCATTTTTTTACTGATGATTACACTAGGATGTGACTATTGTACTTGTTAAAAGATAAATCACAAATTTCCATAACTTTTAAAAGCATTCATGTATGTATCCAAAATGAAGCATAATCACATATTGACTCTCTTAATACTAATAGTGGAAGAGAATATACACCTAATAAATTTGAAAATTATCTTCACTAACACAAGATTCAACATCAAACTATAATTCCACACAATCCTCATCATACTAGCATTGTTGAAAGAATGAACATGACTAGTATAAACATGGTTTGTTCGATGATTAAAAAAAAAAAATGCAAATTTTGATGGTTTAGGATCATGGAAAATTTTAGGGGCTAATGTTCACCCAGTGGGCTTAGAATTTTCCATGACTTTTCCACAAAAAATATTCGCCAATTTCCAATTTTTATAAAAGACAATTTGCCCAAATTTTAGAATATAAAATTATTTTACCTTAAAAATCGCCAACATTATATAGAGACTATATTTAAAATCATTATAAATTTGAATAATTTTACACACACACACACACACACACACATATATATATATATATATATATATATATATATATATATATATATATATTAGTTTTCATATTAGGGATTAGTGAGATTCGCCAATGTTTTTAAACTTCAAGAAAAATTTCCATCCTTAAAATTTTCCTTGTTTGGGATGATGCAGTTCTATGTGCAATATATGTGAAAAAAAAATGTCGATCTCATGCTCTTTGAAAAAATACTCCATATGAAATGTGGCATGGCTATATTCTTTTGGTGAGGCATCTCAGGGTCTCTGGTTCACATATTATGCCTTGATTCCTAATCAACAAAGAAACAAGCTTGATGCAAGGAGTCCGATGTGCATCTTCTTGAGGAACTCAAATATGACCAAGGCACATCATATTTATGATGATGCATATAAGAAGACCAATCTTTCCCACAATTAAATGTTTCTTGAATCTTCCAAAAATTTCAAACAAATTGAGTAACAGCTTGATCATCTAGATAGATTTGATGTAAATACATATCATGAATTTGATAATGAGATTCCACATCTTGAAAGTGGTATCCCTTTCTTGGATCAATCTCTAAAATATTATTTTAAAGCACTATTTTCCCCCTCACCCATGAAGTTTCAACCACTTCATTAGAACACGAAGATCCATTGTATGATGTGATTGGCAAGATTGAAAGGATAAACATTGATGGAAATGCAAGAAACATCTTAATCTATGGGGAAATTTGGACTATCTAAAAGAGGTCCACATTTGTGCTATCTAATAGATGAAGGAAACTAAGCCTTGACATCCTTGATGATTTCCTTGTTGTTTGCGATCAACAATACATCATCAAAATGAAAAGTCGGATAAATAAAATGATCACCAACATGGTTAGAATACACACAATAATTATATTTATTTCTTGAGAAAACAAGTCCCAATATGTATGTATTAAACTTTTGATACCATATTCTTTGTTATTGTTTTAGTCCATATAGAGACTTCTTAAACTTGCAAACCAACTCCTTTCCCTTCATTGCAAAACATTTTTCTTATTTAATATACATTTCTTCTTCAAGATCTTCAATAGGATACTATCATCACATCCATTTGATCCACTTTAATATCAAAAGAAATAGAAATAGAGAAAATAAATATAACAGAAGGTAATTTTTCCATAGGAGAAAATAATCTCAGAAAACTCAATTCTCTCCACTTGGAAATATCCCTTTTCTACTAGGAAATATGTGTACATGTCCACCTTATCTTATGCGTTCAACTTCATCTTAAAGACCCATTTTATACCAATATGTTTTCTTCTAACTAACAAATCAAATAGATCCCAAGTCACAATTTTAATCTAAGACGTCCATTTTTTCAACCACCCCCTTCTTCTAGAGTCTACTATCTTGTAAAACCACTACCTTCCTAATATTTATAGTATCATTATCAGTAATGGAAATAAAAATAGAATGAAAAACAAGTGGGATATACTTCTTTTGTTCCTTCTATCTCAAAATCAATCTTTTCAAGTTTGGAGTATGAGATTCTTCCTTTTCTAGTACATCTTATTTTGTTGAGTTGGATTCTTCACCCTCCAACTCAAACTCTATTATCTCTGATTTTGGATTTCCTACTTGGGAACAATTTTAACATCTCTAATTAATACAAATCAACTATAAATAATATTTTTTATTATTGGGTTCCAAATTTTATAACCTTTTAACCATATTTATGAACCAATAAATATATGTTTTTTTATCCTTATTGTCCATCTTACTCCTATTTTCCATTTGAAAGAGCAAATAAGAATTATAAAAGAAAATAAAAAAAAATTAATATGTTTAAGTGTGGGGTTCTACTACTCCATTCCTCGTGCAATGGTTTATCTACCAATGTTGATATTAATGATCAATTTACCAGGTAACATGTGGTACCCAATGCCTCTACCCAAAATTCATGTGATAACCCATCACCATTGAGCATATACTTGCCTTTTCCATCACAATCATGTTCATTCCTTTTGTATCTCCATTTTGTTGGGATGTGTATGGAGTAGTCTTTTTCCTTGATATAAAATGCTTTTTACAAAATCCATGAACTCATTTCATAAAAATCACCACCATTTGTCCTCAACACCTTTATTTTCTTCTCTTTATGGTTCTCTATGAGAGCCTCAAACTCTTTATATTTACCAAATATCTAAAATTTCTTTCAGAGGAAATAGACCCATGTGTTACTTGAGATATCATTTATGAATGAAATAGTACATAAACTTGGCATTGATTCTTCTGGTGAGGTTGGATATTCCCAATACTAGCTTCCTATGTTCTCCTCGGTCCTTTGGCCTATTGTTGGTTTCATTTTGCTGTCTCTCGTTGATCCATCTTGAATTGGGAGAAGGAATTGTCTTAGTCTACTGTTATAGAAACAATTACAAGAATTGGTAAATAATGGTAGGTCATGGAAATTTTGAACATTATGTCCAAATATGAGACCTCTAATTTGCAAAGAACTCACTAAAGTTGTGAACACCATGTCACTAAAATCTAGAAAAAAATTCTCCAACAATTGAATGTCCACTAGAATTGAAGATAATAGTTCAAGGGACTTGTAAATAACCAAGACCTTCACTCATGAAAGAAAGAAAATTAAGAAGCTTACATGGATAACACTCATACTTTTTGATTGTGACTTTTAATGTGTTCATTGTTTCTATTTGAATTGTGGTGAAAAATGAGGAAGTTCAAGAAGATCAAGGCAACACGGAGATGGGAATTGTAGATAGAAATTCCAACCTTCATTATGACATCAAAGAAGAAGCCCTTAATGAGCATGACTTCAAAAAGGCTCAAGTTTTTAATTTTTTGAAAAGTAGTATTTTTGTTAGCTCGATATGTTACGAAATACTACAAGTGGTTGTAATTGTTTATCATTAGGATAACAAGAACATATTAATTAATAAGTAGCAATTTTGAAATTTTGGATCTCTTTGAAGTACTAGTTTTATAGCTATTATTCTATGCTTTGTATTAACTTGTTGTATGGTATGAACATAACAAGCTTTTAATACAAAAGAAAGTCATTTTGTTCATTTTTTATTTTTTTCAACTCGGTGAATGTTTGAATGGTCATCATCAATTTTGTTTGGCCTACAAAACGAATTTTCATTGAATTGAGGATTATTCTCATCAAGTTTCAGCTCACCAAGTGCAATGAATAGAGAATGGATCTATAACTTTTGATACCGTACAGAGATTGCCTAAATATGAATTCTAAAACACAAAAAAATAAACAATGTGAGAGCATAACACATAAAACACATATACACAAAGATTTTCCCACTGGATCCCAAAATCGGGACTATCAGCTTGATTTTTCATTATGTTCCTTTCAATGTTATTATATATATTTATACATGTCGAAGCATCCAATACCATGGACCGAAAACCATCGCATCCAATACCATGGACCGAAAACCATCGTGTCCAATACCATGGACTGAAAAACCATCGCGTCCAAAAAACATGTGCAAAAATAATGCACAAAACCATAGGTGGGTCCACCCAGCCTAACATAGGGTCCAAAATCAAAATTTTCCGGGGCAACGAGTGGGGTTATGGGTACCCCTCAAACCCCCTGTTAACTATGTGGAAAGAATATAACACAACCTAACATTCTCCCACTTGTTGTCTTCTTTCCACAGGAGGCCACAGGAGAGCTTAGTCATTTTTCTAGCCCTGAAACACCTATTGTTTCTCTACACCAGGAGAACTTCTCAGAGCTCACAGATTTTCTCAATGCATCTGTAGTATTCTTCAAAGTGTCCACCTTTACTAGCAACACCTTTTTGTCTTTTATCATATCCCTCACAAAGTGATATTGAACATCAATGTGCTTTGTCTTTGAATGATATGCAAGGTTCTTTTCCAATAAAATTGCACTTTGGCTGTCACAGTATATCCTTATAGCTTCCTGTACTAACCTCATACTTGAACACAATCTATGCAACCAAACCGCTTCCTTGCTTGCATGAGTGGCTGCCATGTATTCTGCCTCTGTAGTTGATAGTGCAACTACAGATTGTTTCTTACTCATCCAATTGACTGCACCTCCAAATAGGTTAAACACATACCCACTTGTAGATCTTCTCTGATCCAGATCTCCAGCCTAGTCTACATCAACAAAGCCATGAATATCCAACACTCTGTCTAATTCTAGTCTTCCTTGGTAGCACAAACCATAATCACTAGTGCCATGAAAATACCTAAAAACCTACTTCACTGCTATCCAATGGTCCTTTCCTGGTTTTGACATAAACATGATCAATACTCCCACTACATGTGCAATGTCTAGTCTAGTACAGACCATTACATACATCAGGCTACCGACTGCACTTGCATATGGAACACGAGACATATCCTCTTCCTCTTCTTGTGTCTTGGGACACTATTCAGCAGATAAATTTACACCTACAGGAATAGGAAACTTCACTGGTTTACTATCCTGCATATTAAACCTCTGCAATATTGTCTGGACATACTTCTTCTGGTTTAACCATAGCTTCCTCTTTTCCCGGTCTCTTTTAATTTCCATGCCCAAAATATAGTTTGCAACACCAAGATCTTTCATGTCGAATTTGGAGGACAATTGGGTCTTCAAATCCTGGATAATTTCTTTGTCATTTCCAACCATCATATCATCCACATACAAGACCTGATAAATAACACGGTCACCAATTAATTTAAAATACACACAATGATCTACTTTGCTTCTGGTGCAGCCAAGTCCCCATATAAATGTATGAAATTTCTGATACCACATCCTTGGTGACTGTTTTAACCCATACAGAGACTTCTTTAACTTGCATACCAATTCTTTCTTACCCTTTACCACAAAGCCTTCAGGTTGTTTCATGTAGATATCCTCTTCCAGATCCCCGTGAAGAAATTTTGTCTTCACATCCATCTGTTATACCTCTAAATCAAAAGCAGCAAAAACAGATAAAAGTAATCTAATAGAAGTTACCTTGGCAACAAGAGAAAAAATATCACCAAAATCAATTCCCAACACCTGGGAATAACCTTTTGCTACGAACTGAGCTTTGTATTTCTCCTTTTTTCCTTCTAGATTTGTCTTCTTCTTGAACACCCATTTGCTGCCAATGGGTTTCCTTCCAGCCGGTAACTCCACTAGATCCCAAGCCTCATTTTTGTGCAAAGATGCCATTTCATCAACCATGGCCTCTTTCCATAGTTTTCCATCCTCTGAATCCACTCCTTCCTTCACAGTTCTAGGATCATCATCAGTAATAGATAAAGAAAAATTTGAACAAAATGCAGATGGACTATACCTTTCTGGCTGCCTTCTTTCTCGAACTAATCTTCTTACACTCAGAGTTTGTGGCTCTTCAGCGTCTGATTCCTCCTTTGCTGTAGAGTTTGATTCTTCCTCCTTTAGCTCAAACTCTATCTTCTCAGGTTCCTTTGGTTGGACTTCATGTTTAATAACATCTTTCACCTCTCTGAACACCACATCTTGGTTGTACACAACCTTCCTTGTTACTGGTTTCCAAAGATTATAACCCTACAAACCACCTTATACCCAATAAAGATGCACTTTTCAGATTTACTATCCAACTTGGTTCATTTCTCCTTTGGAACATGTACATACGCATCACATCCAAATACCCTCAGATGTGAAAGAGAGGGTTTCTTACCAGTCCATACCTCTTGTGGAGTCTTATCCTCAAATGCTGATGAAGGTGACCTGTTGACCAGGTAACATGCAGTATCCACTACCTCTGCCCAAAATTCTTGTCCTAACCCGGCACCACTGAGCATGCTTCTTGCCCTTTCCATCAACGTCTTATTCATTCTTTCTGCAACTCCATTTATATGGATTAGTCTTCTGCCGTGCTATACCACACTTCTTACAGAATTCTTCAAATTCCTTATTGAAAAGCTCTCCACCATTATCTGTCCTCAGCACCTTTATCTTCTTCCCTGTCTTGTTTTCCACAAGAGCCTTGAATTCTTTAAACCTATCAAGGACTTAATATTTCTTCTTAAGGAAATATATCCATGTATTCCTTGAGAAGTCATCTATAAATGATACATAGTACATAGACTTACCTAGTGATGGAACCTTCACAAGTCCAAACACATCACTGTGCACAAGCTCTGATATCTTTTTCACCCTCTTACTTCGAGAGGGGAAACTCACTCGATTCTTCTTCCCATATACACAATTTTCACAGAAATCAAAATCCAGAGAGCTACTATTCATACCTTCTACCATACCTTTACCATGAAGTATTCGAAGGCCCTTCTCTCCAATATGTCCAAGCCTTTGATGCCACAGCATGCTCCTCTCTCCAGAGACGACTAGATTTTCTACTCCACTTTCAGGAACCACAGAACTGTTGCACCCATCAACAATAGTGCTTACCTTGCAGCTTGTACAGAGTTCTAGTCTGAACTCCTCACATCAATACTAGTGCTCCCTGAACCATCTTGCAGGTATCCTTCTCGAACACTGTTTTTACACCTGCATCAACCAGGTTGCTTACAGAAATTACATTTCTAGCCAATGCAGGAATATGTAGAACACCTGGAAGTGTTCTAACCTTTCCACCATGCAACTTCAACTTTACTTTTCCGCGAACAATGATTCTAGCTTTCTTATCATCCCCCAAGAAGACATCACCACCATCATATTTCTCATACTCGCAGAACCACTCTCTATGGGGATTGAAGTGAAAGGATGCAGTTGAGTCAATCAACCATGCCTCATGATCTACATGTCTACTTGAAGAAGCCAAGTACACATCCCCACCTTCATCTGAGGTGGTTTTCGCCTCTATAGAAGGAGCATCATCAGATCCCTTTCCTTTATCAGGAGCTTTAGATTTACAGTCCCTTTTGAAGTGCCCTTCCTTTCCACATTTCCAGCACACCACCTTTACAGGTTTTCCTAGAGATTTAGATCTCCCTCTAGATTTAGATCTCCCACTCGATGACTTATTTTTGTTTCTGTTCTGGGACCGTCCTTGTACAGACAAGGCATCACCATTCTGTCTCTCCATATTTTTCCATCTCATCTCCTCCGTCAGCAAGGATGAGACTATTTCATCAAAATGCAAGGCAGTTGCATTTCTACCTATTGCAATAACCAGACTATCCCACGAATTTGGTAGAGAACACAACAAACTGATGCACTTATCTTCATCTAAAATTTTAATGTCAACAGATGCTAACTGACTTACCATAGTATTAAACAAATTCAAATACTCTGTCACCGGGTCTCCATCTTTCATCCTCATGTTATATAGCTTTTTCTGCAGCAACAGTTTATTCACTAGAGACATAGATTGGTACAAAGTCCCTAACTTATCCCACAAAGCCTTTGTCGTAGCTTCCCCTAATACATTCAACAATACTGAATCTCAGACACACAATCGTGTTGTGTTCTTTGCCTTCCAATCCAACTTCTTCCATTCTTCATCGGTCACTCTCGTTGGTTTAGTACCTGGATCTATCGTGATCCACTGATCTTTATCCACCAATAGATCCTCCATCTTGAGTTTCCACAACTCAAATCTCTAACCATTAAATTTCTCGATCTCTATCTTTCCACCACTCACCATCTTCTTTCACAACCAAAATCGATCTCGCAAATCTTCTACTGAATAGGGTCTACCACAGGCCCGAGTGAAACCCCTTAGCAACAAAGGCGTCCCCTTGAAGTCAAAAATAGCTCTGATACAAAATGTAGCTTTTAACCCCGTACAGAAATTACCTGCATACGAATTCTAAAACACATAAAAATAAAAAATGCAAGTGCATAACATATATACACAGAGATTTTCCCACTAGATCCCAAAATTGGGACTACCAGCTTGATTTTTCATTATGTTCCTTTCAATGTTATAATATATATTTATAGATGCCGAAGCATCCAATACCATGGACTGAAAACCATCGCATCCAATACCATGGACCGAAAACCATCGTGTCCAATACCATGGACCAAAAAACCATCGCGTCCAAAAAACATGTGCAAAAATCATGCACAAAACCATAGGTGGGTCCGCCCAACCTAACATAGGGTCCAAAATCAAAATTTTCCGGGGCACTGCCCTGGACCCCATAAAGTGGGGTTACGGGTACCCCTCAAACCCCCTGTTAACTATGTGGAAAGAATATAACACAACCCAATAGGATCTTCTTAAGAAACTTTCTTATAGGAATCCCACATATAGGTTTGTCAAAATTTACAAATGTGTTTGTGATATGAAGGAGGATAAAATCTGATTGATGATTCATTCAACTTATAAAGTTTGGATTGTTTTCTAGCTAATTTTTAACAAAAAATAGTTGTACAACAAAATCAGAATGCATATTACCGATATTCTACATATAAGCATAAAAAATTTAAGACCATTTAAGAAGGACACAATGCAATTAGATAAATATAATTTCAAAACCCATCCTTATTTTGTTAATTTTAATTAGAATATCTTGGAACAACTCACATCTTTCCCTTTTAAAAAAAAATCTTCTTAACCCATTTTAATTAATTTCTCTTTTTTGAAAAGCTATTGCAATTGAAATAAAAATATGATCTTGTTGTGGACACCAACAACCCCCCTCCTTATTTAGTATTAGCAATAACACTAGATAATGGGGACCCTTAGTAAAAAATTCAAAAAATTCAATTAAGGCTCATATATTTTACTCCTTAAGAAACATCGCATAACGCGAAGAATGATAGGACATTTCCTTATGAGTAAAAAAAGATAAACTGCGAGAGTGCGACGCGAATTCCATCGCATCACATGCATTAAGAAACGCTCACATTGGAAAACCTTAAAAAAATCGTCGATATCCGATATGCGATATCGCATATCGCATATCGCAATGTCACATGAAAAACACGTAACCATTTAACGATTGTAACGATCTGCGATTTTGCGATAGCGCGATACTGTGATCTGCGATCTTGCGATAGCGTGATCGAGCAACCTTGCGATAACACATCTTAATGAAATTCGCGGTAATGCGATACTGCGATGCAAATCGCAGAAACATTCCATCGCAGATTTTCCCCGGCTCAACATTCAAGAAAAGATTTCCATAAACCAAGAACTGGATACGCGCTTTAATGATAATTAATGAATTATACATCAGTTGTTAATGAAAGACGGTTTTTGTGTTTTTCAAAGAGTCAGGTTACGTCAGGTGGCATGTTTTTGTACATCCATAGAGCTTAAAGCTTTCTTGTCGATTTTTATTATCATTACTCTCTCCTCATGTGTGAACTGCAGGAACAAAAAACAGAAGTAACACAAAGCAATGTGCAGGAAGCCATGAAGGAAAAGGGTAAAGCTCCAATTCTCAGAGACAGAGAAAAGATGCCCTCATAAATGGATACCGCATGCAACAAAGCCACAGATTCACGGAACGCTGCTAAGCTATCCGTTACAGATCTTTCATTCACAGCCATTGTTAAATGAATAGTTGAACAATGCTGATATCAACAGGCGGTTTAATGCTCAAGGTCAGAAGCTCACGAAAGCAGTATTTTTACAAATTTTTAAGCTTATACCTGGTGAAGGAAAAGGCGTTAAAGGCAAAAAATGCATCAGAGAGGCCTGGATCAAAGAACGGAGGCAGTTTCCGACTAGCACTGGTCGCGCATCGCTGAGAAAATTGCTCAAAAGGCAAAGCCTCTAACTGCTCAGTCACTTGTAAGCCCAGAAAACGCAAGAAAGCAATGGTAAAGAACAAACTGGAAACAAAAAGCTGAAAGAAAAGGCAGAAGCAATTCGAGGATTAACCAAGTGGAACTTGGATTATTACTAGGCATACACAGTAAATCCATGTAGCCAGAGGATGACTCTCGAGTATATCATCAATTTTGCTGAAAAATGGTGCCAGCTCTTACCATTTCTGTTTGCTTAGCTCAACCAAAAGTGGAAGACAGTCAGCCGACTCTACCCACGCTAATATTGAATGCTCGCAACATTAAGGAGCAAATGCAGAAATAGTTAGATATTAGATTTAATTTTTAGAAATAGTTTTGCTTAGAAAAATGGCGGTCATTTAAACCGTATCCTGAATCTGTGTAATTAAGTTATTTAGTTAGTAGTATTTAAACCCTTCTCATGCATTTAGAGAAGGGTCCAGAAATTTATCAAAAACTTTTCCTCAGAACATGCACTTTTGCACCCTCACAGGATGTTTTGGTGAATGAATGGATAAATATTTGTTGATGTTTGCATTTGATATCTGCTACTGATGTTGCACTTCTATACTCTTAGTGGATGTTAGAGCAAGGAGAGATAAACCATTGTTGCTTGAAGCTTATGAGTAGGACTAGTCATAAATGGTACTTTTATCTCTTGACCATTTCTGCTTATATTTTAAAGTGATATACAGTTTTTAGTTGTTTGTGTATTATTGCACGAATGCTTGAGTTATCATTTGGCACTTTTGTACGGTGATAGCTATTTATTTATGCCTAATGTATGAATAGCTCATTATGCGATATGCTTTTCACAACTGTTTCGTCTAACTTTTTATGCGAAGTGGTTCATCTTGATTGATTTCCTATCTTATAATTGGTGAATGATCTTTATTACCAGTTGTTATTTGAAATCTCTTTAGATCACATAATAGAAGAATTACATCCTGGGTTAGTATAGATTTAGATGTGATGTTTATTAGATTATAATAGCATAAAATTAGATTAAAGTTTGAATTAGGATATCTTAGATAGGAAATGTTAGATCAGCAACATCAAATTCTACACACACACACTCATAGATTGGGAAACTAGTCCCATTATCCCCAGTCGAACCTGCTATACCAAACGGATATGGAGTTGCCAACCAAGGTCCGGACTGGGCGGGTATCCCCCTTGTTGTCGACCCGATTTTCGGGGCTTCAACATATTTGGCGCTAGAAGGAGGGCCTGAACTATGAATGGCGAGTAAATCCAAATCTGAATACCATTCTGAGAGTAAATCACCCTCATCATCTCCCCCAACTTCTCCATTACATTTAAATCCAGAGTCAAAAGTCGCTCGAGTATCAACCGTTGCTACACACCCTGATATTTCAGAACAATCTACCGTTGAACTTCTTGAAGTCGAATCCCTGATTCACAAACTTCAGAGATTTTCCATTTCTCCTCAGAGGTCTGATAAATCTCAAGGCAGCGTGACTTCGCAGTACAACCCTGCTCATCCCCTGACCAGGCTAAAGAGTGAAAATTTTGGTGTCCAGCCAACCGAATTACCTCTTCCCGCCAGGAAAAGAGCGAGGAAAACACCTAAAGAGTCTGACAGTGAGACTCTTTCTTCAACATCGTCCATCTCAACTACTTCACCGCGAAGTCAACCATCCACTCCTCCACTCCATATCATCATCCATCCGTCCACTGGAACCCTCACAACCCCTCTTCAATCATCTACAATCGTAGTCTCCTCATCCTCCCAGCCAGAGGGATCATCTTCTGCACTTTCCTCTGTTAGCAGTTCAACAATGGCCCAGTCTCCATGGAATAACCCTGGGGCAGTCTTAATGCCTGCACCCTTGAGTCAAATACGGCCCATCCTAAGAAATCGTTGCCTAAATTCAATCCCGAGGCAAGCATGCTAGCAGAAGAGCACATAAACAATTTCATGCTTTCCATTAATCTCAATGGGATTACTAATGAAGATGTTTTTGTTCGGCGTTTTCCCTATACACTGCAAGGAACAGCCGGGTCATGGTACTTTTCATTACCCTTTGGATCCATCACAAGTTGGGACATTTTCCAGGAGCAATTCCTAAAACAATGTAAACTTTGAAACGAGAACTATAAACTCAAAACGAGAACTCTGGCCAAAAAACCCCGAAAAAACATCAAAAACAGTGCTAAAAACGAAAAGTGTGTATACTGGAACGATGATTTTATTTTTTAGGGGTCAATTTTGAACATGTTTTAAAAATGGCAGTGACTACGAAATTTACTACGAAATTTTTGTGCAAAATATAGCTTCAAAACGAAAAGTGATGATACTGGAACGATGATTTTTTTTTTAGGGTCAATTTTAAAACTTTTAAAAAAATGCTAGTAAAACCAAATTTTTATGTGCCAAACAAAGTTGTTTATGAGGAAAAAAACACATTAATGTTTTTGGTAGAATATCATTTTTCTTTTCTAAGTATAAATTCAACATGTTCTCAACCATAACATCAACATCAACGGTGCTATGTTTTTTTTTGTTTCAATCCCACCATCTACTTCATGAGTAACATATTTCAATCTCTTGATGTCAAACACCATCCATTGAATTAATGGTCGGATCAATAATCCAAATCTATTTCACGTGACAAGCTCCTACAATCTCTTATATAGAATCTACTTTGTATATCAATGTTGTGTCATGAGATTTCAATTTGGCTATTCATTTCACGTTTACTGGTCTCTAAGTGAATTTACCAATTATTAACAATTACCAATTATTCACAAGTGATATAGAGGTAATTACATACTATAATTGGCTCAATTAAACTAGTCAACAGTTAATACTAATATGTACAATAGTTTAAAATCAATTTAACAATTAAAAATTCTTACAATGATAAAACTAGTTTTTTATGTCTGCAAAAATTCAATTCAACAAATATACTATTTGTAGAAAATAAATCTATTACTAGGGCTACAATGTTGCTATATAAATTTACTACAACTACTTTTTATGAAATAATTGCAAGGGCTATTGAAAGAAACAAGGTATAACCACTAGGAAGAAAATAAGGTATACTTATGAGCCTAACTTTTAAAAGATAACATATGTATACTTATGAGCCTAACTTTTAAAAGATATTCACATCTCTTACATATCTAACATTTAACCATCTAACACTTATACATTGACTCCATACTAAGTTCTCAAACTAAATTGTAGAGAGGCTCATACTTTAGGGACATAACAACATTTTACAACATACTTTAGAGATGTACAACATTTTGCGGAATTCCTCGGGGCCTCTGACCTGTAGGAGTATAACAACATTTTTCCTAATTCCATAAACCAAATCCAACTATTAGATATAATAATTATTCATATAATCACCATAACAATTATGACTCTTATAAAACTAATACTCCTCTTCATGTTTACTAAATTATACTATTTTTTAAAATATAATTAGAATTCAATCTAAAAAAAAATGAACATGGAAAAAAAAGGTATTAATAAAATTTGCCATATCCATAGGACTTCACTTTTCTTTAAAATGAAAAAAACTTTGATATAACCATAAAATATGGTATAAATAAAAACTCAATTCTTATTTAAAATGGATCAGGCCTTATGTTGAAACATAAAGAGAGGGTATAAATAAAACTGGCATCTCCATGTGTAACCACAATCTAATTTAAAGCCTTAAATGGAACCATATGGAAAGGGTAACGATAAAACTTTTCACCATGGTCAATCCCTTATGGAACCATGAATAAAGAGGAAAATAAAACTTGCTATTGCTCTTATGTTTTTTTTTTTCAATCCCACCATCTACTTCATGAGTAACATATTTCAATCTCTTCATGTCAAACACCATCCATTGAATTAATGGTCGGATCAATAATCCAAATCTATTGCACGTGACAAGCTCCTACAATCTCTTATATAGAATCTACTTTATATATCAATGTTGTGTCATGAGCTTTCAATTTGGCTATTCATTTCACGTTTACTGGTCTCTAAGTGAATTTACCAATTATTAGACAACATCTATTAATGTAAATGACATATAAAAATATAAGCATTTTCCAAATGACAACATCTCTACCATACTTAACTATAAATGCATCTCACTACTCTTTATCGGCAAAGTGTGATAAATTTATTGCGTCCTCATCATGAGCTTGTGATATGATCTTGGTATTGTGCTTATCCTCTGCGATGAATTATCTTTGATTGTTAACTGGTCTTGAATTAACATGGTAAATAGAGAGCCATGTTTTTCATGAATGTTTCGGAGGCCATCCAATGCACCAAATACATAATTTATACCTTTGAACTGGTTGAGAGCACTAACTCCAGGCCGCCTTTAATAATCATCGGTTATTGACCACCTTTATATTATTGTGAGTAACATGAAGAGCAGGAAAACTTGACAAGCATACCTGACATTAAAGTTAATTTAAAATACTTTATCAATATTTCTTTGAATAGGTACCCATCTATTGAACGATACCATACCACTTCCGCTGCTCAATGCCTTAGCAACAAAGTTCTTCGTGGATAACTATACACTTTTTTTTATTGATGCATTATATTTGTTCTACCATTTCGTGTACAGGTAAATGTGAAGTGGTGACTACCTGACTTATAATAGTGATCCTCAGATACGGCGGGTGGTGGGGGCGATTCTCAGAATCACCTATTTTTAATTTTAACGTGAAAAACATATATTCATTTAAATTTGTAAGGTAATTTTATTTTAATTAGTACAAGCAAACTATTTATATATTATTAACAATATATTTTAGATAATAGTGATAATAGTGATTGGGGGCGATTCTCAGAATTGCCTATTTTTAATTTTAACGTGAAAAGCATATATTCATTTAAATTTGTAAGGTAATTTTGTTTTAATTAGTACAAGCAAACTATTTATATATTATTAACAATATATTTTAGATAATAGGGATAATAGTGATTGGGGGCGATTCTGAGAATCGCCGGGTGGTGGGGCGATTCTGAGAATCGCCCAGCCACCATTCTCAGAATCGCCTATTTTTAATTTTAACGTCAAAAGCATATATTCATTTAAATTTGTAAGGTAATTTTATTTTAATTAGTACAAGCAAACTATTTATATATTATTAACAATATATTTTAGATAATAGGGATAATAGTGATTGGGGGCGATTCTGAGAATCGCCGGGTGGTGGGGCGATTCAGCCACCGCCACTATGCTTCTAAATTCAATCTTAAATCGTAAGTTCAATATTACTATTTAAATTTTCCGCACCTTTTTGTATTTATCAGAATACCATAAAATTACATGAAGATCACTAGTCTTGTGGATGAAAGCAAATTGTTAGGGCCATATTCGCTACCCACGAACATTAAACAGATAGAAGTTTAGATCTGGATTCCACGAGGTGACATTTTCAAATTCAGAAGGTCTCCCTTCGCTTCGTAAGACTTATAATAATTTGATAACATTCACCCGCGCAGTACGCACAATTGTGAAACTGTGATTGGCAGTCACATTTCTGTTGTTATGCTATCACGTGCTTCTTTTTGACATGTCTCAAAATTCAACCACAAGTGCCATGTAACAAACACCATCCATTAATATAATATAAAAAAAAAGAGGTTAATTCATCATCTGTGCTAAAATGAGATAAGGATTATGGTAGTGTTACTTACTCAAGACTTGTGTAGCATTCAAGCGGTGTTGTGGATCTTTGACGAGCATGCGTGAGATGAGGT
The DNA here is from genome assembly GCA_031772625.1 of Pinus tabuliformis. Taxonomy (NCBI): domain Eukaryota; kingdom Viridiplantae; phylum Streptophyta; class Pinopsida; order Pinales; family Pinaceae; genus Pinus; species Pinus tabuliformis. The sequence goes on from CM062818.1 coordinate 820,863,520, forward strand.
CTTTGGCCAGCATTGAGATTTTGTTCCACACACCATTTTTGAGATCAACATCTTTTTTCAAAATCTTACGCTTGAGTTCCAAGAAGTTGTCACCCTCGAATGGGAATTTACCACTGAGTATGGCATACAACAACACTCCAGCGCTCCAAATATCCACGCTCTCCGTATATCCTTGTCCATTCAAAATTTCGGGAGCAACATAGGCTGGGGTTCCCATTTTATCATACAGAAGTTTACCTCCTGCAATTTCGCAATATTTTTATTGCGGTATGATAATTATTTAAGATAAAAAATAAATTTGTGTACTCTTTTTTTGAAATTACAAAATATATTTATATAATAACTACAAGATGCTACCCAAAATTATAAAAATTCCCGACCAAAATAACGGTTACTTAACCTAAAAACTTTATCACATGAAGTCTGAAATTAAAAATACCATACCTTTCTCAAAGAGCGTAGCAAGACCGAAGTCACCCAACTTGACTACCGGATGCGTGAGGCTGCCGGTCAAGAAGATGTTTTCCAATTTGATATCTCTATGAATAACACCCTTTGCATGGCAATGCAAAATGCTCTCCATCATCTGCTTGAAGATCATGGCAGCTTCCAATTCAGCATCAGGTTTGTAACGGCCGCCTCTCTGCATAACCGTTTTGAACAGATCTCCTAGACTGCACAGGTCCAAAACTAGATGTGTATTCTGCGAATCCTCGTAAACCCCATGAAGTTTCACAATGTCGTTGTAACCGGAGACCCTACACATGATGTTTATTTCATTGAGGATCATATTGAGAGGTGTCTTATTTTTGTTGAGGGATTTGCAGCAGAAAGCGATGCGTATGGCCTTGTGGAAACATATACTAATTTTATGACAGGGAACCACGCTCAAGTCCACACCATTGAATTCATAGTCATCGTGAATTGAGCAATTATTAAGTATGGGCATCACTGATCTCTCTTCTCCCTCCCCCATGCATTGCTTCATCTTGATTGCGGGCGCCCTGGTGCAGGCGCCACCTGGGCCGCCCGCGCCCTCGCCCGGCATGTAGGGCGATTCCGGGAATTGCCCTGCCTGCCGGGCGAGGGGGCGGGCAGCCCGGGTGGCGCCAGCACGAGGGGGGGCGGAATCACCCTGCCTGCCGGGCGAGGGCGCGAGCGGCCCGGGTGGCGCCTGCACGAGGGCATCCCCCCTCGTGCAAGCACCACAGGGGCCGCCCGCGCCCTCACCCGGCAGGCAGGGCGATTCCCGGAATCGCCCTCCTGCCTTCAAACTCATCAGGAAAACCTTACAATCTGGATCATTTGTAAACTTTTCAATTGTTTGATCTCTCACCTGAATACTCATATTTCCAGTCAGTTGAGTGCATTTCACCCCTGGCTTCTCTAGAGAAAAAGCAATCAAATCCAAAAACGATGTAAACTGGCTAAATACTATTGCCTTTGCAGCAGCATCCATCTGTGCCATCAATGCAATCTCTTCCCTCAAGGCATCAATCTTCATGCTGGTTTGAAATTCATCAAGATTTATTTTACTCAAAATACTCGAGCACCTATAACCCTTGATCTTGTTTGTGTTCTCCTGGTTATTTGCATTCCTTCTCCCGGTTAAGTCAATTGTGAGAGGTGTTGAACAAGATGGGCATGAAGACTGTCCAGAAGTTGAGGTATATTCTTCTATACAACCTCTGCAGAATGTGTGTCCACATGATGCACTAACTGGATCATCACATTGATCATTACAGAGACTGCAAACATTTTTAGCTGTAGATGAATCAAATGTGTTGTTCTGGCCATTTGCAAGTGACATGGAAGTTTTAGAATAAACCACCAGGTATGGATGATCTACTTCCTGGCGCAATCTTGTGAGCAGATCAAAGATATGAGCATAATTGTTAAGCAGTGTTCCCGCAGTTATATATGTGTTAAACTGTGATTGACTTTGCGTATATAAAACTTGGTAAAAGTCCTCCTCTCTTGCATCAAACGCATCCCGTCTTAGAAATGCTACTCTGGGAGGTAGGGCAAGATCTGCTGCACGTTCAGACTTGGTACGCCTTAAAACTATGCTATCTAGAACTTTGTACTTGAGCAAAATTAGAGCCTGGCGACCTTCATATTTGTAGCCCCATTTCTTGCTTAGTACTCTAACGCCTACATATATAGTACACATATGAAGATTGAGCCGTTCTCCAAACAAAATAGAGCAAGTCGGTCCAGATATTCTATTAGGAATAGAAAGTACGTATACTTTACATAGAAAAATATAATATTATAAACCAAATAAATATAATATTATAAACCAAATATAGTATCGGTATTGTTTTACTTATTGTTATTATTATAACAGGGATTTAAATGACTAAATATAATTTAAATGATATTTTTTTCCTCCTTAAAATTTTGAAATATATTTTTTAAATAATTTTTTCATTTTATTAGAGCATATTTTTTTTTAATGAAGTGTTCTTCTCTTATATCTTTAAATTAAAAAAAGATATATGATTTCTTAAAACTCTAAACATAAGAAAGAATATATAAGTTTTCCTATAACTCTGAACCTGAGAAATATAATAAATAAGCTTTCTAAATATGAATGATAGATGCCATCATCATCTTTAGCATGTTGTTCTCAAGATCAAACCTTTTCATCTCATAACCACAACTAGGAATTGAAAGAGACAAAAGTAACCATACTAGAACTCAAACATTAACCTAAGTGGCGTTGTACAAAATTAACTAGAAATAGAAGGTCAAAAAGCATAATCATTCCATAATTAAGCGGCAAAATCAGAATCTCATCTGTAACCCAGATGGGTGCTTGCTTTTGGATCCTTTGACATTCTTTCTGTCATTAGAGGAATCCCACAATGTTATTGAATCTATTGAAAATTCTTCTTATTGATTTCAAAGGTTGTGCAAATGAAAGACAAGATTGTGTAGTGAAATAACAAATTTTGAGACCTTTCCAACCATATGTGGCACTCCCTATAATTCCATAGAATAAGGAGATAAGAAATATCTTGTCAAGATACCCCAACCAAAATACAAGTAGGCCCATTTGGATACCCTATCTTTGAAGAAATTTTTACTCCAATTACCTAGGTCAAATGGGAGCTATTGTTGGAAAATTTATTCTAGGACCTTTTCAATAATATACAGAATTATGAGCAAAAATGCATATTGCAATATTCATTATACATTCCAAGAACATCTAGAATACTCGTGCAGGCGCCACCCGGGCCGCCCGCGCCCTCGCCCGGCAGGCAGGGCAATTCGTAATATGTGATTTTTGCATTGATTTTTAAGTTAATCATTATTTTTTGAAAAAAAAAGTGATTTTTATTATTTTTTTGACGTGAAATTCATAGAAAAAGCTATTATTTAACCATTTTTAGTTAAAATTATCGTATAAAAATTGTGATTTTGACATGTCAATTCTAACAAAAAATTATCAAAACGTGTAGTTTTTTAGCTATATTTATGTTAAAAATTGTTATTTTTATGTCCATTGTTAAAAAATATTGTTTTTTAGAAACAATTATTTCATGTCGATTGAAAAATTAATTAAGGATGTATAAATATGTAGAATATCAAAAAGTCTAAATATCGACCTTCTAATTTAAAAATGCAAAACAGTAAAAACCTCACGAAATAAAAATTTAAAATTATAATAAAAAACAAGAAAATGTGGAGAAAACGACCACTTCAAAAATTATCAAATTTACTAAATAATTATTTACATTTTATAAATTAAAAAATTCAAAGCCAAAAAACAGGGCTTTTAAAAAAGGAGTGTGATGCAGAATGCTCACTTTTTTAAATCAGCATGAAAATCACTACCATTCTAAAACTTAATGCACATGAAAAAAATTAAAGTTCCAAAAACCATGTTCTAAAAAAAACATGTGTATTCTGCATCACCACTTTTGAAAATCGGGTCATTTTTTTGCTACCTCTACGAAACGGGTAACAGTATCAGTTCCCATTTCAAAGTTTACATTGTTCTAACCAAGTTTGGTGATGACAGGTCTACGGCAACGTTAATCAATGACCTATCCAATCTTAAAGCCGAAACTAGAGAGCCTATCAAGGATTTCAATTTACGTTTCAACAAAATTTTCAACAAAATTCCTACTGCTTCCCAGCCCAGTGAAGAAGTATGATGTGAATGGTATATCACCACTCTACCATCGAACATAGAAATCTTCGTGGACAGGGCCAATAAAACAACCTTAGCTGATAACATGAAAGAAGCAATAGCAATAGAGAAACGAATAATAGCCCTAGAAAATAAATCCGCGATAGAGGAACGTAAATCCAAAAAAGTCACCTTCAAGGAAGACTCCAAGAAGAAACAAGAAAAAGATCCATTTGATTTGGAAGGATTGCAGAAAGTTCTAAAGACCATGTCCAAAGAAATGGTTGACATAAAAAAGCAAGTAACAGAAACTTCTTCAAAAAAGCCCTACAGAGCTTTTAAAAGAGGTCCTTCAATGGATTCAAAGCCACCCAATGCCATTTCAAATGTTGAATCCGAGGAAGAGGAAGAGGAAATTGCCACTGAAGGGTAGACTGATGACAAAGAAGTTTTGGAATTACAAGGAATGTGGGATTTCATCCTCCCACAAGAAGAAGATCAAGAAGTATTTCCAGTTAGCACACGAAGCAAAATTCAGCTTGATCCTCCCCAAACTACCCCTAAGCCGAAGAGCGCAAGCTCTGCAATAAAGGATAAAGTCGCGACAAAGAAAACGATATCTAAAGCGACTCAAACCAGGCCAGTCCAAACAGATGAAACCACTCCATCTAAAACACTGATAGTGTCGGATGAAATGGAGTACAATATTATTGAGGACATGAAGAAGACTAGGGCTAACATCACCCTTTACGAACTGAGCAAGTTGAAACATCAACAGAAGATAATGATGAAAGAATTACATGTCGTGCCAGTTGCACCTTTGCCTGTCGCTGTACTTTCTCAAGCTTCCCATAACATGGGAAGACCTCCAACTAACGCGATCAATAAGATTGGTCCAAATGACATCGCTCTAATCGGAGGAAGATCAAGATCTCACACTCCCCCGTTTCTCCTTACTTATGAAATCTTCAATAAAAATGTGCACAATTGTTTGGTAGATTCTGGTGCTTCATCGAATATTTTACCCAAATCTATATGTGCCAAGTTAAATGTTCAACCACAGAAATCCGCAGTGCGCATAGTTCAGCTAGATCAATCTCAAGTCGAAGTGATTGGTGAACTAAATCAAGTAACCATAAGATTGTCATCCAACCCAAAGGTATGTCAGGTTATTGACATTCTAGTTGCCGATATCCCAGAATTCTATGGCTTAATTCTTAGCAGGGATTGGTCAGAAAAACTCCATGGATACTTCGCAACCGACTGGTCGCACATGTGGCTGCCCTACAACGGTAAACCAAATCAAATAAAAGTTGAACGAGAGCTACACCAGAAGTACATAGTAACGGAGTTAGAGGGAGAAAATGAACCAGTAGCATATAACAGCAGCATTATTGGCAATTACTCGGTAGATTCTTTCCTCGGCAATTTCAATGCTCATGCGTCACCCTATTTAGAACACTCTGTTTTGTCCCAAGTCAAAAAAATTTCTCGAACTAATAGTTCGAAATGTATCAATTTTTTAAATAAACCTGTAAATAAATCTTTGTTTTGGAAATTATTTTTTGATGGTTCTAGATCTAACGAAGGAGCGGGAGCAGGATGTGTTCTAATTAGTCCAGAAGGAGATAAAATCATGCTCACATGCAGACTCGAATTCGATTGCACAAACAATACAGCAGAATATGAGGCTTTGGTCCAAGGCCTCTACAAAGCAATCGAGTTAGACGTCAAGTATCTTCAAGTTTTTGGAGACTCTGAGATTGTGGTTAAATAGGTACGTAACACTATACATTGCTTATCAGGTCATTTAAAACATTATCAATCCTTAGTCCAAGATCTGACTCAGCATTTTATAGCGTTTAATATTTATTCAATCCCCAGACTCCAAAACTCAAGTGCAGACCTTTTGGCTAACATAGCTTCTAAGCTTATTCCATCCGAAGATTTTAGTCCAGATAGATTCTCAATAGAATTAATCTTTAGACCATCCGTTCCTGATAACATCACAAATTGGAGAGTATTCAATGACGATCCTAATATTGTAAATTTCCTCACATCTGAATGATCCTACTCCAATCAAATAATTGACGAAGACCAGCACGATCGACAATTGCAACAAAATAGCACTAATAATGCTATACCTAAGTCGGTGGTCAAGTTGGAAGACGTGTACGATTTGAAAGATCGGTTTAAGAGGTCTACCAATTCAAAACTCCAAAGTTCAACCTTGAACTACGAATTAGTAAACCTAGGGACAGATGCTAAAGCACAAAACATTAATCTAGGCCTCGGCCTAGCCCCTGAAGAGAAATTAGCATATATTCGTCTTTTGAGACAATATAAAAATGTTTTCGCCTGGAATTATGATGAGTTGAAAACATACGACACTTCCATCATCCAGCATACTATTCCCATGATCGATCATGAAAAACCTATCCAACAAAAGTTGAGAAAGATCCACCCCAATTTAGAAAATCAGATAAAAATTGAGCTCAATAAGTTATTGAAAGCCAGAATAATCTTTCCCGTCAGACATTCCAAATGGGTCTCCAATATGGTATCTGTTAGAAAGAAAAACAAAGATATTAGGATTTGCATTGACTTTCGGAACCTTAACAGAGCCTTTCAAAAAGATAATTTTCCTCTACCACCTATGGAACAGAAACTGCAGGCAGTGGCGGGCTCAGAATTAATGTCTTTCTTGGATGGATTTTCAGGATACAATCAAGTGTTGGTACATCCTGATGATCAATTGAAAACCACATTCAGAACTAAATGGGGCACATACGCATATCGAAAGATGCCATTTGGTTTGATTAATGCTGGGGCCACATTTGAGAGAGCCATGGACATCGCATTCAAAGGTTTAGTCAATAAATCTGTAGTAATTTATTTGGATGATATAACAGTGTACTCAAAGAAGCGAAGCGACCATCTCAAAGACCTGAAACAAATATTTCAACGGTGTTTAAGGTATGGAATTTCACTTAACCCAAAGAAATCTTTTTTCGTGCTAAGTAAAGGGAAACTTCTAGGATTCATAGTGTCAAAATCCGGTATTCACATTGATCCCGACAGAATCAAAGAAATTTCTGAAATATCCCTACCTCATAACAAAAAAGCCATGCAATCTTTCCTTGGTCAGATCAACTTTGTAAACCATGATTGAAAATAATTCAAATTTTAAATGGGGTCAAGATGAACATGAAGCATTCAACCTGATCAAACAAGCTATTATTAATGCTCCATCTTTAGCAACTTCAAATTTTTCAGAGCCTTTTATTTTATACACATTTGCCTCAGATAAGTCATATGCTGCGATTCTAGCTCAAGCAAATCAAGAAAAAGCGGAAGCTCCAATTGCGTTTTTTAGCTCAAATTTACAGGGTGTTGAATTAAATTATTCAGACATGGAGAAACAGGCTTATGTTGTTTTCAAAGCGGTCAAATACTTCAGACCTTTCTTACTTAAAACCCATACTAAGATCATAGTACCGTTTCCAGTGGTAAGGAATCTTCTAGTACAGAAGGATGTGGGTGAGAAAAGGGCCAATTGGGTTACTGCCTTACAGGAATATGATATTGAGATCAAACCAGCAAACATTGTAAGAGGTCAAGGCTTCTGCAAAATGCTGGCTGGAGCATCGCAAATTTCTGAAATTTCATCTAAAGAGGTACAAATGTGTGAGGTAAGCCTAAACGATGCAGAATCATTATATGATGATATCATTTGTTATCTTAAGAATGGGTATGCTCCTTCACACCTTGATCATACTAAGAAAAGAGCTCTAAGGTTGAAAGCTAAACAATATCAGCTCATAAATGATATCCTTTTAGAAAAAATTATGATTCTGTTCTTCTTAGGTGTCTTGAGAAAGCTGAAGCTGAAAAAGTTTTGCAGGAACTCCACGATGGGCCGGCAGGCAGACACTATGCTAGAGATGCTACTGCACATAAAATCTTACGCGCAGGATATTACTGGCCCACGCTGTTTAAAGACTCGCACAGTTACGTGAGAAGATGTCAAGTCTGCCAAACCACTGCTGGAAAACAAAAGAAGTCGTCCCTGCCACTACAGCCGGTAAACATCGAGCAACCTTTCAGTCAGTGGGGCTTGGACATAATAGGTGAGATCATTCCTCACTCTTCTAAGCAGCATAGATACATCCTCACAGCAACAGATTATTTTACTAAGTGGGTAGAAGTAGTTCCACTCAAGACGGCTAATTCTGAAAATATCATTGAGTTCATAGATCAATTTATAATCACCAAGTTTGGATTGCCATCCGCTTTAATGTTTGATAATGCATCATACTTTTCTGGAAATGCAATGACTGAATTTGCACTTAAAATAGGATTCAAACTTAAATATTCAGCCAATTACTACCCACAAGGTAATGGGCTAGCTGAGTCAACAAATAAAAACCTAATCAGGATTATTAAAAGAACAATTGATCAAAATCATAAAAATTGGCACAAGGCTTTGATATATGCTTTATGGGCAGATCGGATAACGCAAAAAGCTTCTATTGGCACTTCTCCCTTTAATTTAGTTTATGGGAAAGAAGTGGTTCTTCCGACTCACTTAGCAATTCCCTCTTTGTCTTTAGTACAATACATTGATGAAGTACCCACTTCCTCCTTACAGCTAAGACAAATGGAAATAATTAAACTAGAAGAACAACGAGAACAAGCTAGGAAAACGCATGCTCATCATCAAGCACTAGTAAAATCCTCTTTTGATTCAAACATAATGACCAGAAAAGATTTTCAGATGGGAGATTTAGTTTTAAAGTGGGACAAGGCTCATGAAGAAAAGGGCAAACATACAAAATTTCAAAGGATGTGGCTTGGTCCTTTTCAGATTGTAGAAGTCATAGGTCCATCAATGTTTGTGTTACAAGATTTAGCAGGTAAGAGGTATCCTTTGCCTGTTAATGGACAAATTCTCAAGAAATATTTTCCATAGAATATTATTCTTCTATTTTTGTAGAATAGTTGTTTTTCTTTTTCATAATAAAACCAGTTGTGAGTGGTTACATTAGGCATTTACGAAAAATACACCAATTCTCTTTCAAATTTTGAACTTTTCGCTTGTATAAATAGCAAATCGTTTGGAAAACTGATCTTTATTATTGATAGATACAGTTAAAAACTTTAGCTTAGATATGATACTAGTTTCAACTTCAAAAAGTTTGATGAAAGCAACCTTTAGTGAAGAAATTGTTTTATCTCAGTACAATGAAAGGTATCAATAACAAAATAAAGATTCTATGTAGAACAACTGTTTCCAAAAACTCTATTATTGTCGTCCAGAGCTATCTTAAGGAAACAATGACTTCCTCCTTGCTAAGGAAATAGCAACTTTCAGAGGAATGATCCAAGGATACACTTTATCTTGAAGAATGAGAGGTCTCATCACGAGCCGACTTATCATTATCACAGATATTATAACTTGCTAACTTTGCCAATACTGTACACCACAACAGGGCAATGACTCAAGATTGTTGCAATCAAAAGACAAGGGGTCTCATCACAAGCCAGCTTGTTCAGCAAAGTTATAAATCAAGTGAATGACTGTGTCATAATTTGGCTACCAAACCAAGACATTTTTCTTTAAGAATAAAAAGAAAATAAAAGCAATAAGTGTGGATATGGATTTTTCTTTGAAAGTTGTAGGCCACCTCAAGTAGGATATAGGATCATTGTTGGGTAACAGGTAACCCTGTCGAGGCTATAAACACCTGCTAGCAGCAGAGGCTCTACCTACGACAAATGAGCATATTTAAAATTGGTTTACATAGGAGACTTTGTTTTATCTTTACAAGACCAAGTAATGGCTGATGTAAATACAAGGACTAGCCTGAGGAAGCAAATAATGAAAGTAGAAAATGGTTGAAACAAAATATCATTGATGGTTTAGAACATAACGTACTTTATCTTTCCATAATAAAGTTTAATTTTCTGAAAAATTTTCTGTTTTGGAAGTTTGAAAAATTCAATAGAAAAACACAGATAACTGGTTCTACCAAGTGAATCGCCAATTGTTGTGGACACCAATAACCCCCCTACTTATTTAGTATTAGCAATAACACTAGATAAGTGGGGACCCTTAGTAAAAAATTCAAAAAATTCAATTAAGGCTCATATATTTTACTCCTTAAGAAAGATCGCATCACACGAAGAATGATAGGACATTTCCTTATGAGTAAAAAAAGATAAACTGCAAGAGTGCGATGCGAATTCCATCGCATCACATGCATTAAGAAACACTCACATTGGAAAACCTTAAAAAAATTGTCGATATCCGATATGCGATATCGCATATCGCATATCACAATGTCGCATGAAAAACACGTAACCATTTAACGATTATAACGATCTGCGATTTTGCGATAGCGCGATATTGTGATCCACGATCTTGCGATAGCGCGATCGAGAAACCTTGCGATAACACATCTTAATGAAATTTGTGGTGATGCGATACTGCGATGCTGCGATGCAAATCACAGAAACATTCCATCGCAGATTTTCCCCGGCTCAACATTCAAGAAAAGCTTTCCATAAACCAAGAACTAGATACGCGCTTTAATGATAATTAATGAATTATATGTCAGTTGTTAATGAAATATGGTTTTTGTGTTTTTCAAAGAGTCAGGTTACGTCAGGTGGCATGTTTTTGTACATCTGTAGAGCTTAAAGCTTTCTTGTCGATTTTTATTATCATTACTCTCTCCTCATGTGTGAATTGCAGGAATGAAAAACGGAAGTAATACAAAGCAACGTGCAGGAAGCCATGAAGGAAAAGGGTAAATCTACAATGCTCAGAGACAGAGAAAAGATGCCCTCATAAACGGATACTGCATGAAACAGAGCCACAGATTCACTGAACGCTACTGAGTTATCCGTTACAGATCTTTCATTCACAGCGATTATTGAATGAATAGTTGAACAATGCTGATATCAACAGGCGGTTTAACGCTCAAGGCCAGAAGCTCACGAAATTAGTATTTTTACAAATTTTTAAGGTTATACCCAGTGAAGGAAAAGGCGCTAAAGGCAAAAAACGCATCAGAGAGGCCCGGATCAAAGAACGGAGGCAGTTTCTGACTAGCGCTAATCGCGCATTGCTGAGAAAATTGCTCAAAAAGCAAAGCCTCTAACTGTTCAGTCACTTGTAAGCCTAGAAAACGCAAGAAAGCAATGGTAAAGAACAAATTGGAAACATAAAGCTAAAAGAAAAGGCAGAAGAAATTTGAGGATTAACCAAGTGGAACTTGGATTATTACTGGGCCTACACAGTAAATCCACGTAGCCAGAGGATGACTCTCGAGTATATCATCGATTTTGCTGAAAAAATGGTGCCAGCTCTTACCATTTTTGTTTTCTTAGCTCAACCAAAAGCGGAAGACAGTCAGCCGACTCTACCCAGGCTAATATTGAATGCTTGCAACATTAAGGAGCAAATGCAGAAATAGTTAGATATTATATTTAATTTTTAGAAATAGTTTTTCTTAGAAAAACGGCGGTCATTTAAACCTTATCTTGAATCTGTGTAATTAAGTTATTTAGTTAGTAGTATTTAAACCCTTCTCATGCATTTAGAGAAGGGTCCAGAAATTTATCAAAAACTTGTCCTCAGAACATGCACTTTTGCACCCTCAGAGGACGTTTTGGTGAATGAATGGATCAAGATTTGTTGATGTTTGCATTTGATATCTGCTACTGATGTTGCACTTCTGTACTCTTAATGGATGTTAGAGCAAGGAGAGATAAATCGTTGTTGCTTGAAGCTTATGAGTAGGACTAGTCATAAATGGTACTTTTATCTCTTGACCATTTCTGCTTATATGTTAAAGTGATATACAGTTTTTAGTTGTTTGTGTATTATTGCATGAATGCTTGAGTTATCATTTGGCACTTTTGTACGTGATAGCTATTTATTTATGCCTAATGTATGAATAGCTCATTATGCGATATGCTTTTCACAACTGTTTCGTCTAACTTTTTATGCGAAGTGGTTCATCTTTATTGATTTCCTTTCTTATAATCGTTGAATGATCTTTATTACCAGTTGTTATTTGAAATCTCTTTAGATCGCATAATAGAAGAATTACATCCCATGTTAGTATAGATTTAGATGTGATGTTTATTAGATTACAATAGCATAAAATTAGATTAAAGTTTGAATTAGGATATCTTAGATAGGAACTGTTAGATCAGCAACATCAAATTCTACACACAGACACTCATAGATTGGGAAACTGGTCCCATTATCCCTAGTCGGACCCACTATACCAAACGGATAAGGAGCTGCCAACCACGGTCCGGACCAGGCGGGTATCCTCCTTGTTGTCGACCCGATTTTCGGGGCTTCGACAGATCCCTATTTAGATAATGTAGCAAAATCACACAAAGAGTTCATTTACTCACATTTTTTAACTCTCAATTACACAAAAAAATAATGTATGTCATATGTGGGAAGCTATTGAACCAAAATTATTAAGAAACTTATTTTAAATCCAAATGTTGGATGGGCTTGTAACAATAATATATTAAACCTTACATGATTTGACATTAAAATTTTCTACATCAAAATCAACATATCTTAACAAAATTAGAAATTAAAAGAAATAGGTCCATTTCTTTACAAATGCTTTTATCTTGTTACAGGGAAACAAAAATGTCCAAAATGCATAGATGGGAACTTATGCTAATGTGTAGCCTTATAAAGCTATGAATAAATTTTTCTTTAAAGTTTTCATGTAAGAGGGTACTCTCAGTTGATTTGTAGTATAGAACGATTCCATTAAAGACAATGACACTTACAAATCCATTAATATTGTTGTGTTCTAGATTATCCATGATCTTAACCCTCCTATACAGATGCTTAGCTCCACAAAGATATGTTAATTTTATTTTAATTCACTGTAATGTCACATTATTAGATTCATCTTCATAATTATATAGAGAAATATGGACATATTATTTGTTAAGTTCCATTTCTATTATTTGAAATAATTTTAATACAGACTATAATAAAAATGGAATCAAAGAAAGGATATATATATATCAATCAAATTGTAACACTTTGTATTCATTATAAATAATATATATATTACATGGATTTTATTTCCAAATCACCCGAGTATAACTTAAAGAACTAAAATATCTTGAATACTCACATAAAATAAAGCCATAGTCCTCTAATCATTAGCATACAATAACACGGACCTTCCATAGGTAATTTTCCAACCAGTTGCATCACTGAGACATAACCCAAATGAGACCAAAACATGAGGATAACACTAACCAAGTTGCTCATATTTAAGAACACAAGACTTAAAATATGAATATCATGCAACTAAAATCTAAATAGCAACCAAGTCATGACATCTCCAATTCTTCATTAAAATTGCAACAAGACTATATATGTTCCCAGAATAGGAGTTATACATAATACCAACCATGCCCTTACACTTTAAAACCAACAATAAGTAGTTATAACACACCTATAACATAACAAAACTTTGTAGACCACAGAACACCCTTGTTTAGCAAAAAATTCAGTGCCAAGAGATTCCTCACGCATTTGGAACAAAGCAAGCACCAAAAGGAAACAACAGAGCCATAATATTTCAAGACAATATATGCCCAAAGATAAATATAGAAACACCTTCCCAGGACACCTACCACAAAGGAGCCCAACACATATACAAAACCAATTACAGGAGTGACACTATTGAATTTAGTGTATGTGGACCATAAAATGATCTAGAGATGGATAATTAAACAAAGTTTCTTCCATCTTAAAACACCGAAGAATAAAAGCACTAAATTGGAGTCGAAGTAACTTCCAGACACTTCGTTGAAAGACATGGTTGCATTATAGCAAAATGCAACCTTGAGGTCATCTAAGAACTCAAGCTCATCCATAAGTTTGCAGGAAGAACAATAAAACCAACTATGACATTGTGATATCCAAAAAATGCAAAAAGAGACGAGATAACTTGCCCCATAAGAATTAATATTTTCAAAGGACAACATAATCAAGTATAATAAACTTTTGAGCCAAAAGATGATGAGAACCACCCTGAAGAGACCGTACCTGAAGAATGTTTCACCAAAAATTATGACAAAATGACATGAAACCCAGCATCTTTAGTCATTATCAGAGGATATTATATTCGATTCCTGAGCACTGTCATCGAGAGTATATGTGAGATCAACAGAGGCAGAATCACTTATTGAAGCAATTTCCGCACACACCAAATGAGAATCCACATTATCTAAGCAAAACCTTTGGTTTTAAAGCATGTGTTTAATTTCAATGAAGAGAATACATCGTAATTCTCCACTTTCTTATACTTGGAAATCAAATGTAATAGGGTATCGATCTATTGGTGTAAAGCCAAAGAATTCATAAATTGGAGTCGCCTCTTCCTGATTCTATGAGGATCAGGAACCCATTTCATATCCTCCCCCACCAACTCAAAATCAAAGTGATAAGGTTGGTCTTCTACCTCTTTGCATTCCAAAAATAGGGTTTCCTTCCTCACCTCTAGAGGAATAACATCAAATAAGGTAGCGATAGAGTCATAGGAAAAAATATGAACTCTTTTGTACCTAACATTTCGGCCACCACCTATCCTATTAATTATTCTCCATCTAAGAGGCATGAGCAAAAGTGCAAAGGAACTTTGGGGACAAACACTGAAAGAACCTCTACCAGAGAAGTAGGAAAAGGGACGAAACACAGAGCCTTGAACACCCAACCTAAACACTACCAAATCATCCCCCAATTTCCACACGACAAGAGAAAATTCTAGTAAATTCTCAAGCTCGCCACATCGCAGAGACATAACACATTAGATTTCACAAAACCATAGCAAGCAATGAAAATTCATTTTCCATAGATGTAGGACTAAGAAATAGTTGCAATACCCAGAGCACACATCACCACCAACAAACACCAAAATCATAATAATTTGACAGGATTGCAATTGAGAAAACTTTCTAGGACCCAGAGTGATAGACTAAAATCACTTCTGAGACAAAGGACAAAAGAATCACAGTATTACCTAATTAACAACACACACTTCTATTGATTGAGAAATCACCCTCCAAAATCCTTGCAAACACAACAAAAAAACAAGCTTACCATAATAGTGACTCAAGACCAACAATAAAAAAAATTAAATCTGTGGCAAATGCCATTGAACTCACTAGACCAACAAGAGTGAAAAGGGCACACTCCAGAAGAGAGAGGAGCCAAACATCACCTTAAAAAATGAAATCGATATTAAAAAAAAATGAGTAAAAATATTAAAATATGATATTTTAAAATGCAATCCCACTTTCCTAATACATGGGTTGTTATAAATCTCAAACGACTATCGTGACCAATAAATATTTTTATTTCGAAATGCAATCCCACCCTCATAGTACATGGATTGTTATAAATCTAAAACAGCTATTGTGACCAATAAATATTTTTATACAGTTGTATTTCTCTTTTCTATCACAATTGCATAATCAGTTAATAAGCAAACCAACTTAGATCCATCTAACATTGGATCTATCATGAGCTGAGAGCACTACAAGTAAAATACCCTCTAGTGGAGCTTTTTGCGGAAGCCCCTATAAAAATAGCCCAAAAGTATCTTTGTAGCAGAGGTCACTAGAAGAGTTGGGCGAGCAGATGTTTTAGCACTTGATTTTTTAACAGTGCATCTATAATACACAAACATACCAGTACCTAATAAAGCATGGTGAACCATGGCACATTTTTTTTTAATAAAAAAATAACGTTGCACTAAGTACAAAAGTGCACCAGTGCGTATACTACTCGATAACACTCGAAAAGGGTTAAATTTACAAAATAGTGGTCGTAAAATTTATTTTTCCTAATCTGATACTATATTGTGACGATGACTTGGTGCTAAACAGGTACACTAACACGCCGGTGCATACACAGTGTAACACACCATTGTGGAGTTTTTAGCTTAAAAATAATGGTGCGCCTATTAAACTATATGCACCGGTGTGGTTAATTGAACTAAAAACCCTAGTGCTTAGTAGAGAGTGATGCACTGTTGAAGTGTTATTTTTAATACAAATAATCGCAATGGTGTGCCACCTGTTGTAGCATTTTTTGGTTTTTATAAGATAGAATAAAATAGTCAAAAAAATAAAAATAGAATATTTGAAAAAATGTTAAGTTAGGATATGGACATAACAATATTGAATAAAATGTTTATGAAAATATCTTGATGATGATGTCCATATCAAATAAAATGTTATGTTAGATGTCCTAAAAAAATCAAGACAAAAAGAAAATGTTAGGTTAGAAAGAAAAGAAAACAAATAAACTCTAAAAGTGAGCAAGTCTAAATGCCACTACTATTTTTTCTGCAAAATAATGGTTGTGTGCAGCTTGTCATAAATGTTACAACCCATGGCAGTCAAATAGTTAAATCATGTCTGCTTCGTTCTTTAAATTTGATGTTACAATTAGAGAATAAAGATTTGGCCAAACTGTTTAATCTTGGAAGATCAGTAGTTAGGTAGAGAATAATAAGGTGCTCATCAGTTTAATCTGAGCCCTTGGATGTTATAAGGTTAGAATTAGATAGTTTGTTTTTTAAAAAAAAGAAAGAAAGAAAAAGGGTTTCTTAGCTTAAATGCACCCATTAAGTGAAGAAAAAATGATAAGATAAGCAAAGGGTAAGTAGAAGAAAGGTTGCAGAAGTATGATAATTCATTAGACAAAATGTACATTTATCATGTTTTACCATATGTTTCATGATGCAATTACACAAAGCAAATGAAGGTCTATAAGATCAATTAATTAACTTCCCTCATCCCCATTCATCCCTATATTTACTAATTTCCCCTTCCCACCTTCATACAGTTCATATTCATTCATTTTCCATAAAAAACCCCTTTTCCTAAGGTTAAAATCCTTTTTTCCTAGGAAAAGTGAAAACCTTATGTTAAATCCCCTTTTACCCAAAAAACCCCACAAAAAGATGTTTAGCCTAATTATTAATGTATTTATGTGAAAAGCAAATAACTCATGAAAAATAATTATACTTAGTGTATTTCCCCTTTCCGCTCATGTTTCATATTAACACTAACTAATAGTATTAAACCCCTAAAAGTTCCCTTTCCCGTATATTATTAACTCCCTTTACTAAATATCCTGAAAGCGTAAGTTTTATTATAAAACTATGTATTCCATAAAATATCGAATAGCGTCGGATCACAAACCTTTCAACGTGCATGCACTCTCCTCTGCATTGCGATATGGGATGCGCGATGGACCCGGACCCGACGCATATATATTTCATAATTCATCGCCCATTTTGCATCCGCCCTCATCGCAAGTCTCGGCCGAAACATACACCCTCTACCATTGTGATCTCCGATATGCGATGGGAACCTGGACTCGATGCGGTATTATGCATGACTTATTTTCCACATCGCATCCGGCCCCTATCGCATTCCTTTGCAATGGGCTTTCCTTTGCTAAACTGCGATTGCGATATGTGATGAACCTAGACCCGACGTCATTTATCCGCCTGAATTCATACTATTTCAAGTCCGCCATACCGTGTTTTGCAAAGGATTTCTTTGTTAAAAGGTTTTTATGATTTAAACGGAGAACCAACCTAAACTTCTATTTAACCATAAAACCCCACTAATCTCAGTTTTTAACCCATAATAAAGCCATACTGCGATGATTAACTGTTGGGCCCCTCTGTTGCTCTTTCCTCTTACCTCCACATTGTTCTTTCGCTCCACCACTTTCCGATCAAATACATTCAAATCCAACGAGCATCAGCAATTTCGGGTTGGCTCTATGTCCGAGCATTACCTACTCGAAAAAGCAGTATTCCACCGACATCCCCTTGCTATGTGTCAGGCTCAGATTATATCGGGTGACCCCTCCTAAAACAGCCCATGCCTCATAAATGGTGTGATGAAAACCAAAACCACCTCTCGCATAACGACAAAATGGCCACTGTTCACTTTGCGCCATATTTCAAAAAGTAAATTATTTTTCTGTTTAAACGTAAAAATCACCATTTTGCTTTGTTTCGCCCATTTACACAGTGAAACCTCCATAAGCCTCTAAAACCAATAAAACCATTGTTTTACCTTCCGATACGCTTTGGACTCCTTCCAATATCCTTTCGAGCTCAACAAAGCCATTAATGACCTTCTCTGTCACCTATGTTTTTCTTAACAATTTCTGTGTTTTGCAGGTAAAAACTCTTGTTCCAGGCTTACAAAGAAAAAAGCCTGCATACAGTTAGAAGGCAAATATGAAGATCATATCAAATCACTTTACCCTGTAACATAAAATCTAAAATGATTTATTATTGAAAAACACAGTAAAAACCTGAAATGCATAGTAAAGGTAAAAGGAACACAGTAAAGGCTACTTAGCAAGGTCAAAGGATATTCACAGAGTTTAAAGAGTATCAGATGAAAGATCAAATGAAGGAATCAACCAGCGTAAAGGATACAAACAATCAAGAATCTTAAAGGGAAAAATATCAAACAACAAAGCCAGCACAACCTAAATAAAAGGGACAACAAGAAGCAATTCAATAGTTGCCCCTATCTTCTTGCATGAAGATCTTTCCTTTCTGAGAATAAATCTTAATCAGTTTTAGTATATTTTCTTATTTTCATTATTGTATATATAACTCTCTTCTCGAGTTATTAAGGGTTCAAGGTTCATTGTTCATTACTTGTTAAGTCGTGACTGTTCATTCTACTTTGAACCTGGTTGCACCTTTGAAGGAAGCTTTTCTAGAAACTTTATGTACCCAGTCTTTCTAGAACCTTAATATAAAGCTGAGGATTCTGAATTTGGTTTTACATAGTTTGTGTTATCTTGTAAGTTTTTCTAGTTATCAATCATCATGTTTTTCTTCATATGCTTATGACTTATAGAGATATCTAGGTGGGAATAATTATGTCTCAATTTATTCCTGTAAACTCCTAAAGTGATCATCTATTAAGAGAATGGATTAATGAACTGTCTGTTTAGCTAATCCCCTCTAATCAATAAATCGTCAGTGTCTTTTGTAAGCTTAAGTATATTGCCTTAAATCTTTGGAACGTAGTTTAGAACATTTTCATACTTATGATTATTCTGTTTTACAGTCTGGAAACTGTGATAATCATATTCTTTTATGTCTTCTTCTCACCACTATTTGATCTATATCACTGTGTAAAGCTTTATAGCAACCCTTTGCTGAGATTAATATTATCCAAAGGATTAAGTATTTCAATTCTACATCTGTCTTCATTCATTGGTCTTCCAGAACTAAAACCAAAAACCCCAAAACAATTATTTTAGATGCTCTGGCATTGGTAGCTAACCTACTACTATCTCATAGGTACAACACCACCTATATATGATGCATCAATCCTTACACTACTCAATAGAGCTAGACAAACGTTAAATTTAAAAAAGGCCAGTCCTACAATTCTTTTCACAATATCAGTGCTATATTCCCACGAAGCATCAGTGTTGTTCATGTATTGAAATTCAACGATGCGTACTTAACAAGTGCACTGTTGTATGGTTTTTTATTTAAAAAAAAAAAATTGGTGCTCTAGCACTCTGCAATAGTAGAACTATTTAGAAGATCAGAAGTTGAAAGGTATGATGGCTCACTCAAAAGATCAGTAGTTGCTTCTTCTTGCTTATGTGACCCATACACCTTCTCAATATAAAAACCCCAATACGAACCTAATCTGTCTACCACACCTTCAAGATATCCAAGATATATCTCCCTTGACCAAGGAATATTTCCCCATCTGTCTACCACACCTTGAGTCTTAGAAAATAGTGCATCAACCCCAAGTCCTTCATTTTAAAATTTGTTGCTAAGTCCCTCTTGTAGTCTTCTATGAGCCCAATACGAACCCAATACACCTCAATTTAAAAAACCCCCACTTTCACTAGATATTGTAGGTCTCCATTTTTTAATTAACATTTTTTACACCCTTTACATTTTTTCATTAACTTTGAGCTCCTTCTTTTATACCTGCCAAGTATAAAAACATTTACCCCCTATATATTCTCAACATATTATGTCATTTTCTCCTAAATATATATCCCCCTATATGAATACATGTGGTATGGTATTGCTCCCCCAGTGAAGCCCCTATGGCATAGGATTGGAAGGATGGCTTACAAAATAGAGTTTCCTCCATATTCACTGTACATCCCTTCTTCCAAGTTTCCTGCTTAAAAATGGTAATTGGTGACAAGATCCTAGTCCAAACTATTTTTCCAAAGATTAAAGAAGAATAAAAAATCATACTATAACATAAAACAATATTTGCAACAAGGATTGGGAAGCTAAAATATTGAGCAATTTTTATGTATCTCATAAATTGGAAGTACCGTCAGTGGAAGAGGCGACATGGGAAGATGAGCTATCCATGTAGAAACATCCACAGTTAGTCAAGTGTTGAAGAGAACACTTGTTTGAAGGGGGAGGGATATGTTAAGCCCTGTACAAGCCCCTTGTTTAATCCTAAATCCATGTAGTATTCCTATATATTGAATTATCACATATTTTTTTTATATATTACGTAGGCCAGAACCTTTCATTATAATTGTATGCTTTGTCTTTTATATATACCAAGGAGACTTAGTCTTATGATATATCATTTTGTCATATACATTGTATTCATTGTAAAATGAGGTTTACACCTCAAAGTGGATTGTAGTTTTTGGCTTCTCATCATTTTTTAGGTGCATGGTTCATACCATTTATTACCTTTTATTTGTGTTGACACAAGAGAATGAAATAACCCCAAAACTAGAGTAGTTTTCGGAATATTAAGAAGTGGTTTTATAAATGGTACAAAAGGCTTTGATGGGGTCACTATTAACATGTGTTGCTAGAGTGGTTTGTGTTTTTACGTGTAAAATATCTCATTAAGTCTATCTTAGGGAGATGACCCAATATCCACCTTAATTGTTGACTTAGTGTGAATATTCACCTTTGGATTATTACCATTGGTAAATTAATGTGGGTATGATGTAATAAATAGTTTTTAAATTCATGGCTATTTATATTTCTATTTCAAATTATAGTCATTGATTTCACTAGATCACAACCCTCATATTAATATACCCCATACTTTATATACTTTGCAAGTGCTTTGCACTTGGTTAAGCCACTGATTTTTTGGATACAAATATTAGGCTCCTAGTCCCTCATAAATAAATTGGAAATCTCATTTAAAAAATAATTACAACAACTGAATCTAATTAGGGATAATGCTCCCTTTTGCATTATTAAGGATCATAAATCAATGTGTTTTTGCGTCTTAGGTTTGAAGAAAATATGCCAATAAACTAAGTTAATATACTTCATCGAACCTTTGTTGTGCATTCATCAAAATGACATCGATAAAATGTCAAAAATTTTGCCAAATGTTCTAGTGATACTTACCATATGACTCCATTAATGAATTAGTAATGGAAACATTGCATTTGGGGTTAGTTTGGGCTAGTTTGGGTTACTAAGAACCTACTAAAGTACATGAGTGGACCAAACTAGTAAATCCTCAGTTTGAGAGCCAAAAAAGTGGAATAATGTTGAGTAACTAGGTCTTGGGATTCTTGTATACTTATAAAGGTCATTTATATTAATATTAAAATACAAAAATTGAATAGACTAAAGGACAAAGTACAAAATCAGGTATTTGAACTTTGATAATAAAATATTCCAATAACTTTATTGAAATGCTAATCAACATCTTAAACCAAGTTTTTCTTCTCGAAACTCAATAGGAATATTATATAGTAAATTATCTTAATATAAATACAAAGAGATAAAAATAGTACCATATTAAAAACATAGAAATTATGTATCACAATAAAAACAAGCAACCAATTATGGTGTGCAACTATCATGGTTGGAGTTGGGGTTGCAATGGGAGTAGGAATTTCTTGTTGTCTTGGGAGTAAATATGGAGTGGAGACCATTTGGTGTTTTGAATCCTTAATATCGTGGAGGTGCCTCTTGGAAAATTGTAAGATGCTCATGAACCAAATGTTGAATATGAAGAGGGTCAAGGAGGATGCTTACCTCACATGGTTGAAATTACTAGAGGTGTCACTGGATGTTACCCTAGGCTTGTTGACAATGGTGCTATATTTCATCTTCTGATGTATCCAACCTAGATCTACATCTACAACCTAAAAATATAGCATGTTCAATGGCATCCTTAGCGACATTAAATTATTCTTAACATTTGTTTAACCAAGCATGGAGGGATTTAGTTTCCTTTGTTAGGAAAAAGGGACAATAGGAAAGATCCATGATAAGGGGGATAATAAATCCAAAACAATCATTGGTATTTTTATGAAACCCACAGAGATATATCCTAAAAGGATGAATAAGACACACAAGGTTGAGTGGAAAAGGAGGAATACTTAAGATGTAGAAGGATGGAGGAACATGACACCAACATTCCCTTCTAAAAGTTGCATGTAAATGGATGGGAGGATCTTATTGGAGCATGGGACATAATAAATCCTCTCTCTTATAGATTTAAAATGAGGTTACCAATATGTGGAAAGGTTGACCACCCTTTCAAATGTAAAACAAAACCCCACCCAATTGCTACCTACATATGGTGGTTATGCATGACAATCTATGTAATGTTGAAGAAAATCGTATGCATTAAAATCAAGTATGCCCTCTTCCATTGTGGCAACTTGATTAACCATTACGACTTTAATTGAATTTTTATCATGGGAATCATGGGAAAATGGGTCTTTTTTGAAATTCTTGGAAATAACCATGGTTCTCTGAAGAATACATAACATATAATAAAAGAGGATATTTTTGTTTCCTTTCAACACTCTAATGACAATCATGGAGTTTCCTATCATGGACTGGTTGTTGATAGGGATCTAAAGGTGAGGATAGAAATACCTTGCTACTAACAAGGATTCTTCTTCAATGATTATGGTGGTGACTAGTCCTCGTGCAAAAGAGACAACTTACTTTCTAATGAGGTCAATTATGACCAACACTCCCCCTTGGGTCTCTTACCACCCTTAGATCACATTTTATGGCTCCACTATAAAAAAAAAAAATGAGATCTTCCACTTATCTAATTAGAGTTTCCAATTGTTGTTTCTCCAAGAATTGTCGGAGATAAAGGGGGGAACTTCTCGTGAGAGAAGGATGTTCTAGAACCATCTCCTCTCTTGATTTCTCCAGTTCTAGTTCAAGGATGATTTTATACCATTTGAGATAATCGTCTCCTCTTCTAGCCTCCAGGTCGAGGACACAATCTCCATTAGGGACTAACCTTGTTCTCAAAAAATTGAAGCCATTTCGTCCATGGTAGGGTACATTAAGAGTGTAATTTGGAAGTCCAACATTCGCTTCACACTATAGTACGAAATTATAAATATAAAAAGGACTTAAGGAAGATCTTCATGTTAGGAGAAATTTAAGTGAAAACTATGTAATAAGGCATAAATCTTGAAAATAACACCTTTTAAATGGCGATGCTATCTTAAAGTGGTCAAAAGAAGGTCCACCTAGAAAATATCAATGTGATAAAAATACAATTTATTTTGCTAATAGGCACTTTAGTAACACCATAGTATTGGAGAGATATTGTCACATGGCAATACATTAAGACATAAAAATAAAAATACATTAAAAAAATGAAAAAAATAAAAGTAGGTTTTAGAGAAAACAAAATACATGTTGGTTTTCCTTCCTTTCCATCCTCCAAAGAGAATTTTCTCATCCACTCTTCTTGTTTATTTGTGAGAATTCCCCATCCTCCCTCTCGGAAACCTTGAGGATACACTCCAACTAAAATGAAGTCATTTTAGTGTGTCTAAACTTTTGCATTAAGAGATATTGTGGCTGATCCCCTGCAATGATTTCCTCATATCTCTTTATGAGTCAAAATAATTGGCAATCCACATGTCATCTTCGGCTTAACAACTAATAGCATTAACATGACTAGGGCTTTGTTAACCTAGGACTTTGTGGATGTTATTGGAATGGTCATAGAGTGGGTATAAATACACAAAGGGTTGTAGAAAGATTGAGATAAATCAAATCAAGAATATTATAAATTGGTGAGTGGCTTTCTACAAGCATAAACACATATTGTCGAAGAAGTGATATGAATTGTCTATGCTTTGCGAGGCTGAGGTGGAAATCATCATCTTTTCAAGATGCGGAAAATTGTGTTAATTTTCTAATAACAAGTGTGGACATTTCTTACTCAAATTCCTTCCATTCATTGCCATTATTCTCCTTCTGAATGTGCATAACAAATTATGGTAAATGTTATTAAAATAACTTTCTCAAAATATCTTATGAAGTGTGTATCAACATATAAAATATTCCATTACATAATATGCTAAATATAACTTGCAACATTAGCTAGTAGGCTCTAACCTCACTTATTGGATTTTGATATATCCACGACCAAAGTATTTGCACCCACTATCTGAAACAACTAAATATGTAGAAATCTGCCACCCCACTATTGTCTACAAAAATTCTGTGTATGAGCAAAAACACAACCAATATGCAAGAATATAGAATCAAATTTTACCATGCATAACATAAAAACATATAGGTATATTTTATATTATGGTATTATAATTCTATAGATGTTTTTAAATCCACTTAGATCTATCTAATCATATATTTATTTAGCATTGAAAGGGACAAATTTCTTAGGGTAAAAACCTTCATTTAAATTTTGTAATCCAAAAAGAAGTTTGCACTTGGAAAGATTTGATCTCTAGATACTTCATAGAGTTAAGACTAAAGATATAACAACTATACATAAATGTCATATATAACATAGAACTAGTAACCTAAAATGAAACTAAAATGAAAATCCCATATATATAAAAGTGGGAAAACATATAAAAATAAAAGAAAATCACAACAACATTAAAAAGAAATAATAAATATATCTTTATTTTGTTATTTTAAATGTCATTAATAATTCACATAAACTATTTTATATTGTTATTGAATTTAGGCTTTTGTGATCCATATCAAGTTTTTGAGACATGTTTTATAGCGTGGAGAATGAACCACAATCGTTGGTTCGAAACCGGTGGGCAAATGAATTTTTGATGTAATTATGGCTAAAAACATGTTCTCAAAAAATATTTTATATTGTATTTTAATAAAATAAACTATTAATACAATTTTCTACTTAATTTCTATTTTGTGTAACAAGTTAGTGTTAAATTAAACAATACAAAGTCATACTAAAAAGCTTATTAAATACCCTATAAAAAAATTTTAATTAAAAAAACACAATAACTTGTTATTCATGAGATAGAATCAAAATTACATATAGATTAAAATTCCAAAAACCAAAATATAACTTCTTACAATGAATTAGATCTGAAGAAACCCTGAATGGTACCTGGCCTTTGTATGAAAAAAAAAAAAAAAAAACATACGTAAAGTAAGGGCATTGGCATTAAATGTGTCTATTTTTATTTTTAAATAATTTCAAATAAAAATTAAATCGAAAGAAAAATATTTTCAATTTTATTTTTCAAACCATTTAAATGGAAATGATGGCCGACTTTAAGATTGAATCCGGCTTTTCTAGCATTCAAATGACTCAAACAATTTAAAGCGTTTCCATATAAATTGAGTTAAAAGCATGTTCCCATTTATTATTCGAAAAATTCGATTCAAGCTTGCTCTACGCGGCATTCATTGATTTTCTTGAACGTATTGCTTCAGGAAAGCCCCCCTCAATTTCAATAAATCTCTTGGAGTTGGCCAGAGCTTGCATCCAGCTGTGTGAGATATTCAATTGGATTTGAGAGTCTTCACGATCCGCCTACACCTTTAATTATCCTTCCTGCGGATCTTGGAGTGAGAGAGACGTTCTCGGTGCCTTTAATTTATAGGAACCTTTGCTTTAATTTTCCTTTAAATGCTTAAAGGTCCACTGTTTTGGTAAACAAATTCAGTGTAGGTTTTCTCTCTTAATTCTGAAAAATCTACAATATTTGCAGGCGAGTGCATGTTCTGGGATGGCTGTCAGTGATGAATGCAAGTCTACATTCTTTGATCTGAAGAGGAAGAAGATATATCGTTTTATAATATTCAAGATCGACGAAAAAGAAAATGAGGTCACAGTAGATAAACTCGGTGGCCTTACGGAGAACTACGATAGCTTTAGGTCTTCGCTTCCCGAGACAGAGTGTAGATACGCGGTCTATGACTTCGATTTTGTCACCGAAGACAACTGTCAAAAGAGCAAGATATTCTTCATTTCCTGGTAAGTAAGCAAGCGTAATTAATTTATTTCCTCGTAATATAAGAAGCTTGATTACGAAATGGTTATTTTAGCAATACTTTAGGGTGGTTTTCTTTGTACATGTTCTTTCAAATATATTACATGGATTTTGAAATGCGTAAACAAATATACAGGTCTCCTGAGTCTTCAAGGGTGAGGAGCAAGATGGTGTATGCGAGCTCTAAGGACAAGTTCAGGAGGGAGTTGGATGGTGTGTACCGTGAAGTGCAGGCAACAGATCCCACTGAGTTGGGCATCGATGTTACAAGGGAGCGTGCAAGATGATATCTAATTATTGTTACATTTTTATGCTTAATGTGGGATCTCTATTAGAACTCCCATATTGCTTTTATGGCATATTAATAAGAAAACATGTGTATGAGATTATTCAGGTGCATTAGTTGCTTTCCTATTTTCGTTGACTAGTTGTTATGGACCATTAAGTCGCCACCCTTTTGTTTATACAAAATTTTCTAGTTTAAGGTAATAAATTATTTATTTATTTTTTTGTTTTATTTTCAGAATAGTAGCGTAAGTAAGTGTTGTAGGAGAGTGTAGTAGTTGCCACTTAAGTCGATGTTATGTTTTTTTTGAAAAAATACAAATTGATATATGAAATAGAAAAGTTAATTATTTATTGAGGAATAAGAATTTGCATAATAGACTATTTTCAAGGATTTTAATTATGAAGCTTAACAATGAAAAATCATAGTACAAATAGTTAAAAAGTATGCATAAATATTGCAACTACATCAAATAGTTATTGTTAAACTAATGATGGTCAATAGGAAAATGTCATGGCAGTAACTAATAATATTTGTGCTTCAATCAACAACAACACTAGTTAAATTTTGTACATTAGTTGTTATTTTTAGCATATATTAACTAGTCAAAATGTCAAAAATAGAAGTTTTATTTGTAAATGAGGTCTTAAAGGACCATTATATTTAGGCTTATCCCCGTATATGCTTGTACTATTACTTTGAGTTTGGGTTTTGAGAGTGAGATTATAGTGGGAAACTTCTCCTTTAATTCTTATAGTTATTATCTTAGTTAGAATTTTTTAAACACAATTACATTATTATTTTGAGTTTGGGTTTTGAGAGTGAGATTATAGTGGCGAACTTTCTCTTTTTATTCTTATATCTATTATCTTAGTTAGAATCTTTTAAACACAATTACATTATTATTTTGAGTTTGGGTTTTGAGAGTGAGATTATAGTGGCGAACTTTCTCTTTTTATTCTTATATCTATTATCTTAGTTAGAATCTTTTAAACACAATTACATAAAGATATAGGTTTAAATTTTTCAAATGATCTAGGTTGTTATTCTTAGGAATACGGATAATCTCAATTTCCAAGTATCTCCTTATCCATTCCAATTTCCAAAATGATTAGATGGTTGTCAATTCCTCTTTGACTAGTGCCCAAGTAAACAAAAATAAAAAAGAGAAACACAACGAAATAATACATTTGGGAGCTAAGTGTGAAGGCACTTAACTGCTCTTTTTTGCCCTCCTTTTTCTCTAGTGTTTTCCAACCACCATAGTTGGGAGTGGTAGTTACAATAGACATTTGATTCTCTTCCATGTTCATCGGGACTTGTTTATCTGAATCCAAAATTTTTGATGCATGGATTGTTTCAATGCTTCCCACCTCCTTTTTAGGGAAATTTTCTCATTCTGATGCATTTGAATTGTAGTTTTTTTCTTTATTAATGTTTGAGCTTTGAACCATAGTTCACGCATCCTCAACTCCTCCTACTAATATTTCTTATGCCTCTTTATTTTCTCGAGTACACATTTTTTTTTAAATGTTTTGTTTAAAGACAAATACAACATTTAAATGATGTGTTTTCAAAATATAAAGTTTAGGTCCATTAAATGTTGTTATGAATTATAAGTATGCAATAGGGTAAACCATTCTAAGTAAAAATATTGGCAAAAGTAAAAATTTCTTTTATGGCTTTATCCAAATCCAACTTTATGAACTTCCTAAAGTATTTCCAAATCCTTCTAATACTAGTTCCTAGAAGCCTTGGTTGGACAAACACTCTAGAAGCCCTGTAACATCTTGGGTTGAGTTACTAGTTTTGGAAGCCTTTGTTAGACAAATGCTTTGGAAGCCCTTGGTGAGTTAAGTTACTAGTCTTGGAAGCCCTAGTTGAACAAACACTCTGGAAGGTTGACAATAATTGTGGGTTGATTTACTAGTCCTGGAAGCCCTTGACAACTTGGGTAGAGACTAATATGGTGATGGTTAATGATGTATGTCCGTGAGGTGGTATCACTGGTTGAGGTGGTTTGGCCTCTGGAAGCCCCAGTTTGGTTTTATTAGATTTGTTCCATGAGATCCCACATTCATGCTTGGAATATGACACGGGGGTGATTGGCTGAAAGAAAGATTTAGTTCAGCTAATATTTGGTCAGTTTGTATGTGGAAGTCCCAGACCTAATTGTATTTTGAATATGTTAATAAGAGTTTATTTCATATTGTATTTGATGGGTAAATATACTTGTTTATATGTGGTTTTTATGGTTCTCATATATTTGTTATTTTTGTTGAATATATGCTAGTTATGAGGATGTTTTATGACAGTCTTGCAGAATGGATATCGTCATCTTTTGATTTGCAAATGAATGAACAATGAATATATGACCTAATAGATTATAATGTATCTATTTTGATAAGGCATCAATGCTTCCTTATGATTCTCAAATCACGTATGAGACCCCTATGCTTAGATCTTTTGTTATCTTAAGTTTAGTCAATTCATTGATCAAATGTTTGCATTAGTACTCTTGTTTTGATGTTATTAATTGGAGTTCATGAAGTTGTGGGAAGTGGTCTGAGTTCTAGCCCTAAAAAAGTGGCACAGAATCTGGGTCATTGGATCAGATTTAGCTAAAAAAGTACTTAGTCACTAGCATGCCCTTACTGTGGGAGTGACTGGAGGGTCCCATTCACATGCATGGCCATGTCATGGGAGTTACTGAGGCTCTAGGTCATTAAAATGTCAAGTTACCTCAGGTTTGATCACTTGGAATGGTTGGTTGGCTCCTGAAGTTTATGTAACATGTGTAGAAGGTTAAATTGGTTGTGTTTTGTCAGTTCCACTTCCTTAACTATACATGAGGAGTTGAATCAGATCATAGTGGTCTCTCATCACATGTTTACTCTACAAGATCGTTTAACTTGGGTAAATGTGGGAGGAGGATGTTACCGAGTGGTATCAGAACATGGTTCACCCTTTGGACTGGATGCGCAATTTGTGTTAGTTTTGCATACATTTCGATTACATATGTGTTCTTTGCATTTGTGGTCTATGTACTTGTTATGTATGCATGATGGTGGTCATAGTTGTACTAGTGTCACCATATGAAAAGTTTATGGTGTTGTTCTTGCATGTAGTGGTCTTGAGTGCATGTCGCTTATGCATTGGTCATGCATGTCAGTGCTTATATATTTTCATGCATACATTGGCATGGTGATAGCTTTCGTGCATAAGGTCATGGTATGTGGTTGGTATGGTCATGCATTAATGATTGGATAATGGTTGAAATGATGATTAAATGTGGATATGATTATGTTTATATATGTATTGTGCCAATCTGGTTAGTCTTGCAGATGAGATATCCTCCCCTGAACTACACTAAGGTACATTGGTTTTTTTATGATTTTGTTTAGCTAACATTATATACTTTGCAAGAAGAGAAGATCAAAGATGACTAGTAAGATGGTAGACTATAATTCACGAGCTTCCCCTTGTAGATCAGATGAGCAACATGGTGAGGGATACTCTCTTGACATAACAAACACTTTGAAAATTTTGAAGGTAGAAATAAGGAATTTAAAAGAAGATAATGGCTGAATCATTTAATCACAAGAGAGACTTGCTAGGGAATAAGAGAAATAAGTAGAGGTCAATGCGGTGATTCTTCAGATCTTGTCAAACTTGTAGAGACAAGGACCACTTAGAATCAGTCATGGATAGGAGGATAGGAATAACAGAGCATATGGTAGCAGGTCACATGATGGGCACATGTTGGATATAGATGACACAGTCAGAGATGGCATATTCTTGGATACACCTGATAGACAAGGCAATGGACATGGGCTTTACTCTAGTTCTAGTTTAAACAAGTATCATGGTCATAATCATTATCATCCTTACAAGAGGAGTGACAGAGAATATTTGTCGCCACCTACACTTGATGGGGAAATGAAGAATTCACATGATTCAGAAGCATGGTTTATTGGTATGAATAAGTTCTTCATGTTGTGTGATTACTCAAAAAACATGAAGGCTAAAATAACTACATTCAGTTTTAAAGTTAAAGAAGATATTTGGTGGGAGATGTAAAGAATGTCAGAGGTATTTATGAAGAAGAGTTCACTTGGAATGAGTTTGATAGACTATTTGGGAAGAAGTATCTATGAGAGAGATACTATGATGACAGGGAAAAATAATTCTATGAGCTATAGATGGGATCTATGACTGATGAGGACTACACTAGCAGATTCTTGGATTTATTGAGGTATGGTCCTTACCTCAAGGAGGAGAAGGCCAAGACCCAATGATTCATTAGTGGGTTTCTGGTATCATTCAAGGATAGGATGTAGTTTGGTGATCCTAGATCATTGGAGGAGGCCATCCAGAAGCTAAAGCATTGTTATGAGAACTCAAAACATAGATCTCAGACTAAGTCAGACAGGAAAGGTAATGCAAAGAATAAAGGAAAATGGGACAAAAAGCGAACAATACCTCAAGATACAAGTAACAAAGAGAATGTAACCTTGCATAAGAATTTCAATGCATCTGATAGAGGACATGGATTTTGGTCTAAGGAGAAGAACATGGGTGATGGTTAGAAGGCATTGCAGTGTTGGGATTGTGGAGGAGAGCATCGCAGGAGAGATTGTCCACAACATTAGGGTGGTAAATCATAGATCTAGAGTGCTCAAGACACACAGATAGTAGGGGATGTTGGACATAGTATGCCACGGATTTATGCATCTTTAGATAACAGGCGGGTTGATCATCAAGCATCTATTATCGAGGTGGATGGTAAACTTTGTGATCAAGTTGTTTCTATTTTGATTGACCCTAGATATAATTATAGCTATGTTAATCCTGACCTAGTGGATAAGTGCGGTTTGAATAATGAAGTGCATGCAGAATATTGGTTGGTGCAGTTGACTACAAGTACAAAGAAGAGATTTCATCATTGGGTAAGAGCTTGTACATTTGAGTTAAATGGTATTCCTACTTCATCACATTTGAATGTACTTCCATTGGGATCATATAGTATATTGTCTGGTATGGATTGGTTGTATCTTCATAAAACCAAGGTGGAGTGTTATGAAAATCTATTGAGTGTTTGAATGACAATGGGGAAAAAAGAGTCTTGCAAGGTAAGAAGAATTCAAAATCAGTTAGAATGGTGACAACTGTGAAGGCGAAGCACAATCACAGGAAATGGTGTGTGTAATTCACAATGTATATTTCTAGTGAAAAAGGTAAGGAGGTTGAGGATGCGGATGTCTTGAGTAGGTATTCGATTTTAAAGCAGTTTCAGGATGTGTTTCCAACAGATATTTCAGAGTTTCCACCTCACAATCAAGTGGAATTTTCTATTGAGTTGGTATTAGGGGTAACACCAACATAAAAGGCACCTTATAGGATGAGCACACTGGAGTTGGTGGATTTCAAGTTGCAATTTAAGGAAATGATTGAAAGGGGATACATTAGGCTGAGTGTGTCGCCTTGGCATGCACTAGTGTTGTTTGTGAAGAAGAAGGATTGTACTCCCAGCTTATGCATTGATTATAGGTAGTTGAAAGAAGTGACCATCAAGAATAGGTATTTGTTGCCGAGGATTGATGACTTGTTTGATCAATTGAAGGGAGTAGTAGTGTTCTTGAAGATTGATCTGAGATCAAGATATCTTCAGGTACAAATTAAGGAAGAGGACATTTACAAGACAACTTTTGGGACCAGGTATGGGAATTATGAGTTTGTTGTATTTCCTTTTGGTTTGAATAATTATCCAACTACTTTTATGTGCTTGATGAATAGTGTGTTGCGTCCTTATGTGGACAATTTTGTTATTATACTCATTGATGATATACTAGTATATTCCAAGAATGAGGAAGAACATGTCGAACACTTAACAATAGTATTGAGATTGCTAAAAGAGCATCAGTTGTTTGCCAATTTTAGAAAATGGAGTTTCTTTCAGACAAAGGTACACTACTTGGGGCATGTGGTTTCCAAGGAAGGCATATCAGTGGATCCAGAAAATATAAGGGTTATCATGGAGTGGGCAACTCCTAGAGATATGGATGAGGTAAGATCATTCATGGGACTAATATGTAACTATAGGAGGTTCATGAGGAACTTCTCTCTATTTTGCCTGATGACTCTCCCTCACATCGATTCTGCTCCGGTGGGGCCTATCCCTCTCCTTTTCCTTCATGTTTCTCGTCTTCTTCCATCGTTATCTCCCTTTCAAATCCCTCCTTCCCTTCGTTTCCATCTCCCTCAACTCCATGTCCCTCGGCTTCATCCCTCATTAACTCCATTTCGAATCCTTCTATCCCCTCTTTACCTACCCTGTTGCTCTACGATTTTGTTAATAATTCTATTAATAATTTTTTTTATAATAATCATAATAATAATAATAAATTTTATTTAGATGATGATAATAATAATAATAAATTTTTCCCTAGCCTCGTGAAAAATTCCCAAAGAGGATATTATCTGTAATATTTAATTTGGGATTAGAGGTCTTTATGATAATATTAAGGAAGCCATTAGGCAGGATTGTGGCATTATTCTAAGGAAGGCTAAGCTTCCCAAGAGTAACAAATATTTGGTTCAACCAATCTTTGGTTGGGTGGTACATGGAAGTTCCAGACCTGGTTGCATTTTGCATATGTTAATAATATCTTCTTTCCTCTTGTATTTGATGGGTAATTATAATTGTTCATATGTGGTTTTGATATCTGTCATATCTTTGTTATTTCTGTTGAATATATCTTGGTTATGAGGATGTTTTATGACAGTCTTGAAGTATGGATTTCATCATGTTTTAATTTGAAAATGAATGAAAAATGAATATATGACCTAATAGATGATAATGCAACTATTTTGATAAGGCATCAGTGCTTCCTTACGATTCTCAGATAATTATAAGACCCCTATGCTCAGATTTGTTTCTATGACATGTATATTTGTGACATGTTTGATGGAATTCATGTCATGGCTAGTAGGGGCCCAGTCAATTCATTGATCAAATGTTTGAATTAGTACTCTTTTTTCTATGTTATTAATCATTTCTAAAGTGGTCATGAAATTATGGGCAATGGCCTGAATCTTGGCCCTAAAAAAGTGGCATAGAATCCAGGTTCGTTGGCTCAGAACTAGCTAAAAAAATCCCCAGCCGCTGGCATGCCCTTGTTGTGGGAGCGACTAGAGGGTCCCAATCACATGAATGCCCATGTCATGGAAGAAAATGAGGCTCCTGGTAAGTAAAATGTCAAGTTACCTCAGGGGTTGGCCACCTAAAAGGATTGGTTGGCTCCTAAAGGTTATGTAACATGTGTAGAAGGTTAGATTGGTTGTGTTTTGCTGGTTCCACTTCGTTAACTGCACATGGGGAATTGAATATGATCATAGTATCCTCTCGTCACATGTTTACCCCAACGGACCAGTTAACTTGGGTAAATGTGGGAGGAGGGTGTTACAATCTCAAATTCAATATTTAGGACATGTGGTATCAATGGAGGGAATAAAATTTGACCCAGAGAAAGTTAAAGTTATCATGGAATGGCCAAAATGAAAGAATGTAGTTGAGATTAGATCATTCATGGGTCTAGTAGGGTATTATAAGATATTTATTAAAAATTTCTCCAATATTGGTCACCCAATCACAATGATCCAAAGAAAGGGGAAGAGATTTTCTGGAAAATTAAGTGTGTTATTAGCTTTGAGTAGATATATTATTTATTGACCCATGCACCAGTCCTTCAAATTGTTGATATGGAAAACGAGTTTGTGGTATGCAAAAACACATGTAAGGAAGGTTTGGGCAGTGTCATGATGCAATAGGGTAGGTCATTTTCTTTGAATCATGGAAATTAAATGAGCATGAGCAAAATAGGTGACTCACAATTTGAAACATGTTGCTATTTTTCACACTTTAAAAACGTGGAGACATTATATCCTTGGAAGAAAATTCATATTAATAACAGATCATGGAGGTTTGAAATATTTACTTGATCAACCAAAATTAAATACTAGGCAAGCTATATGGTTGGCCCTAATCAATGGGATCTATTGATATTCTAGACTAATAATTAATTCTAATGATTTCTTAATTTAACCCTTCTTATGTTAAAATTTATGATCAAGAAATTATATAGAAGCTCTCAAAAATAGGAACAATAATGAGAGTAGGATCATATTGAGACAACCAAACACAAGAGACACAAAACTTTTACTCTATAATAATCGTCTTTTAGGGGAAAAACCCAACAACCTATTCTTAGAGAAATTATCCAATTAAAAAATAAATGCAATACGATATTTTCATTAAAAATATGTTCAAACTAACCAGGGAAAAAATCCAAGTCAAACGATTTGCTTCCCAACAAAATGCCTAGCGACCTCGGATTTTGTGCCACAAAAAAATGATTTGCTTCCCAAAAAAATTCCCATAAAAGCTTTGGCATCTCTCCACATATGCGAAGTCATAGGTCAAAACAAAGATAAGATAGCTCAGTCAACATTGTATTGTTTTGGTCAACTTCGGTCTCCTTCACATATATGAATAGAATAATTTGTTTGATGTGTGATCTGAATTGATGCATTGAGGAGAAGGAAAAGTGGAAGTTTTATAGTTATCTAATGAGCCCAAATAGGTGTGTCTTTTGGGGATGGATGACTTGAAAAATATGCATACAACTTGTACTTTTGGAGGAAAAAATTTAAAATTTAAATTGCTTTCTCTTGGGCCAACTTGAATATTGATCAAAGCTACAACAAAATCAACACTCCCTCTTAGATAGGGAGTTATTCACATTCACTCATTCAAATTATCTCTTGTTGAAAATTTTCTCTATCCCAAGAAAAGGTTGAATGAGCTAGCTATGTTGATGAATCCATCCACCTCATGTTCAATACCAGAACCATGTGGAAATCTTCACACAATAGCATAAAATAGAGGAACTAGTCACCCACTAATCCTTGGGTCACTAATCTACCAAGTCACCACTTAGAGTCACGTCAGGTACCCCACCTAACGCATGGTGAAACTCAGGCCCAATTACCATTTCTACATGTCATCACATGTCATTGAATTATAAAACCCAATAGCCATAACCCATGGGAATATGGCCAGGCCACCCTTGACTGAGGGAGAATTATAGGCCTTGATGCTCATGAGGTCAATCTCCCCAACCATATCCCATGTCTCCTAGTCAAAACCCATGACCTTGGGAGATTATCTACCCCTTGATGCTATAACATCAAATATCCCTCTCATGAACCTCAAATCCTTGAGGTTTATCTATGTACATTTCTCCTTCTTCAATTACTCCATTGAAGAAAATGATCTCCACATCCACCTGATATAATTTACATCCCATGATAGAATCAACATATATAACCACTCTAATAGAATTGTACCTGAAAAATGGTTTGATTTCCTACTCCCTCTAAAGTAGGAGATCTTATTATCATCATGTATGATTATAGATGTCAGTACAATTTCTCCCTCTTGAATACAAATCATTGTTCTAGGGAGAATCCTCTTGCCAAAAACTTTGCTTCATTCTTAGAATGCTTCCATCTACTGCCAAAGCCTTGGTAGCATTTATGATGTACCTGCAACACTCATTAGGAGGTCATGGAAGAAACAATTATAAACCAAAAAAAGAAACAAATACAAGAGGTTAACTATTAGTAAAGAAATACTAATCAAGGAAGAGAAATATAAAATATTTATCTTTTGTGGAGTGAATGAAATTTTCAACTCCCTCTTGATCCTTGCTTTCTTTGCAAAATCCACCTGTAAGCTCATCATTTTCGCCTGCATCATCAGTCACTAATGCAAATTTCTTTCCTTTGAGTGGAATTATCAACTTTCAATACTTTGGGGGTCTATCTCTAGGGTTTTTTCCACAAACCCTAGGGTTTTCTTAATTATAACCTTCAATATTTTTCTAGCTATTAGAAACCCTAGAAATACAAGCTCTTCTAAGAGGGAGGTCATCCTCTAGCTGAAGTGTAATGGCTCTTTTCTTGTTTTCTGTGAGAGACCCCTTTAGCTCCCTTTGACTCTACCATATACTATTTTTTTCTAGCAACAATCAGTCATATAAGATATTTCCACATTAGTACAAGGTATGTAGCATTAATATTCTAGAAGTTTAGATCTCTGCAATTTCAGAAGAAACACTCACATATCCTATTGTATAATGTAACCAAAGGAAATATCCCTACATAGCTCCACACAAAACCTTAATCCAACTCATCTTTAGGATGCCAAACATTATTGGCACGTGTATGCAACAAACTTGGCCCGTCCTACTTAGCATCATCTTGTCAACACCTTTAACATCATCAACATCATCATCAATATCAACATCAACTAGTTGGAATCTTTGACACACTATCAACGTCAACTAGTATGTGTCACCATTAAATATCTAATGCTTTTGATTACTAAGGAAATAATTCCATTTAGAAAAACTCATATCAAAATTATCCAGGAAAAGTAGTAATTACTATAAGGAAGTAAAAGACTTAACTATGAGACATCTAAAAATAATTCCATAATATCTTAGCTAATAAAACCCAACGATCATCGAAAATGACATATTTTCTACACCCATTCACCACCTTTTGATTACCTTTTTCCTTATGTGCATATCATCTTATATCCGATTTTGCTTACAATAATGCATTTTAACCCAAGGTACAATGCTTCTTCAATTATATCGTTTTTAATGAACATACTACTATGTTAAGGAAATAATCAACCTTTTTGTGCTAATTAAAGGGAAATCATGAGAAATATCCAGAAAAATCATGTAGGTACCTCTCGAGGCAGTGGAAAAAGCTACTTGAAATTGTCCAGTTGATGGAATATTGCTTTTGAATTACTGCAACACCCCTATTACATTGCTTATCGATAGTAATTGTTGCAAAAATTCCTTTGCATGGATGCAACACCTTTGTTGCATTGTGTATTAATGATAGCTACTGCATCAAAGACCCAATATTTAGTTATTCTAATGGTTGTCCTTAGCCTCCATGTTAGTTTGAAGAATTGAATCATTTATAAATACCAATGCTCCACCTGAGACAAAGGGGAGAATAAAATGAGAAGAATTGGAGAATTTTACTTTCATTCTGCTAAGTTTTTATTAATATAATATCTGTTATTCTTGCTCAATTTTATTCGTATGTGTGATGCATTGGTAGAGTAACCTTTTTCTATATGTTTAACTAGTGCGTTGCCTAAGGAGGTAGTGCTTGCTTCTTATTGAGGTAGTTTTCATACATTAGCATAGGTTAATTTTTATACTTTATTGAAATTCATTGAGTTTGGTCATTGTATTACTTTATTATATAATTATTATTTTCTAGTCCTAATTCATAAATTCCATCATTCGTTGGGTTGAATTTTCCTTACTTTAATTCCAGTTTAACACTTTCCATCATATCAACATTTAATTAATTGATTGCAATACATGTGATTCCTTTACATAATTAAGGATTGTATGAATAACTTGATCAAGTCATAGATTATTTAGTTTTCTACAAGTTTCTTTATTTTCCTACAAGAGTGTTTACATTTTTGCAAGTGTGATTCCTTTCCTAAAAGTGTGCTTAATTTCTAGCAAAGTGTGTTCTACTTTTCTTCAATTTCGATTAGATGTGCTTTCTTTCAATTAAAATAGGTTTAGTTTTAGAAAAATATGTTTATGATCCCTCTCGATGATTGAGATTATGATTTCATCACAAGCCATCCACAATCAACTAGGATTTGTTTTCTTACAAGTGTGTTTCAATTCGATAACATTAGTAAGCATTCTAATTCTATACATTGTGTGAATACTTAAAATACTTCCCTTGTGTATGATTTGTTTTACTTGGTGGCTTGATAAATATCATTAACACCTAAAATATGTAATCATTTAACCAATACTACAACTTCATTAGCATTCAACATATTGTTTTTAGTATATAAAATGCACAAAAGTTTGCAAGTTCTAAACGAAAATTGGATTGATAATTAAATTTACAATTTCTCATTTCTCTACTAAGAGAATAGAAGATAATTGAACAATCGATCATTTGGCTTCATAAGATCATGAAGAAAATATATTTACTTGTCCTTGGGGACATTTCGTTATCATGTTCCACACTTTGGAATTTATAATGATATTATAACCTTCCAAAGAGTCGTGACAAAGATATTTTTTGACTTGATTCATGATTGCGTAGATATTTTTATTGATGTTTTCATAACTTATGGTGCTATGTTTTAATTAGCGTTGGCTAATCTAAAAGAGGTATTGAAAAAAGGCAAGGAATGTCATGTAGATATCAACAATGAAAAATCTTTGATGTTCTTAACTAAAGAAGTGATGTGAGGGCATTATATTTCTTCTAAAGGCATCAAAGTTTACCTAATGAAGATACAAGTAATAGTGAACTTACCAAGTCCACAAACACAAAAGGAGTTATGTATCTTCTTCAAGCACACTGGTTCATATCGACACTTTATTGAAAACATTTACTCAAATAGCTCATCCTTTATTTTCTTTGCTTACTAGAAGTGTTTATTTTGTATGGAAATATATCTTCCATCGTGCCTTTGAGGAGTTTAAATTGAAGTTGTCTGAGGCTGCCACATAAAGAGGACCCAATTGGTCCCTCTCTTTCATATATCTACATATACTTTAGAAACCACCATTGGATTCATCTTGGGACAATAATAATATCACAATCCAAACACCATCTATTTTATTTGTAATAATATCTCCCTCATATAATTGAATTACACTATGATAGAAAAATAATTTCTTGTTATAATCCATGCAATAAATAAATTTTGGAACTATATAATTGGGCATCTTGTGATTTTACATGATGATCATGAACTGTCATCAAGTATTTAATGAAAAAACCAATTTCTAATGTTATAGTTACCAGATGGTTGCTAGAGGTAATTTTGGCCTCCACACATGTGAATTTACTGAGAAAATCAACCTTCCTCTAAAGCCTACAACCTCCACTGGAAAATATTGACCTACTACAGAAAATAATTTGGCTAGAAAAAATCCCTCTAAAAATGAGAAACTAGAAGTCTCCTAGATAAGAATAACCCCATAAATATCCTTCTCAATTACTGTTGCTAAAACCCTCTTGATGTCTCACTAAAACTCACCCAACTTAATGTTTGATATTTCCCCAATGCTTTCCATCAATCTCCCTTTATAATCTCTAATTCACAAATGAATGGAAAATATTAGAAGTTATCTTGTCCCAATCAATGGCTAAGATAATCTTAGAAACTTTGAATAATATTGTAGAGGTGAATCGATCAAATATCAACTAATATCAATTAATTAACCACTTTCCCCAAGTTTTAACTTAGGAAATATTTAAAAATCACTAATTGAATTGATTAATACATTTTCCGTAGGTGAAACTTAGGAAGAAATACATGGGTTGGAGATAATTAATTCCTTTGTGCTCCTAGCCTTAATGAAACCTCTCAAGACCAAAACACCTGTCCATGCAACATTATTTTACACTTCATATTAATGAGGAAGGTTTCTCCATAACACCCAAATTGTTCCTGAAGAAAACAAACTTGGCTTTATTCAAGGCCTTTGTTAGAATGTCTACCACTTGTTGATCTGTATGCACATACTGTAGTTGAACTAATCTACGCTATACAAAATCCCTAACAAAAAAGTATTATATGTCAATATGTTTTGACCGATCATGAAATAATGGATTCTCAAATAACTTGATGCAACCTTGATTATCATAATGAATGATGGTCGATTCTACAATCTAACCAAACAGTGCCACTAGTAAATTTCAAAGCCATATGGCCTCACATGCTTCCATGCTTGTTGCCATTTCTCTTCTTTTGTAGAGCTTAATGCAATAGAATTCATCTTCCTATTGTACTAAGAGATATCCCTAATCCCATGTTGAAGGAACACCCTGAAGTTCTTTCTTTGTCCATTACATTACCTGCCGAGTCTATATCAGTGTATCTAATCAATTTGACACCGTCAACCTAAGTATATTTCAACCCATTATCAATTGTACCTCAGAGATATCACAGCACAAGCTTTTTTGTTTTCTAATGCACTCTCTTTTGCTCCACCATGAAATGAATAAGAGTTTTTACTGCAAAGAAAATATCCAACCTTATGTTGATTGTATACATAAGATATCCAATAAGTTGGCTATATAAGGTGGGGTCCATTCCCTCCTGCTTTGATGCATCAATTTTCTTCCAATTGGTTATCATAGGTGTATACATGGGTCTACAATCCAACATCCTAAATTTCTTCAAGCTATCCAAGGTACATCTCCCTTGACCAAGGAATATTTCCCCATCTGTTTACCACACCTTGAGTCTTAGAAAATAGTGCATCAACCCCAAGTCCTTAATTTTAAACTTTGCTGCTAAGCCCATCTTGTAGTCTTCTATGATTAACTTTGTACATATAAAAAAATAATTTAGCATTAAATATTAATTTTCAAATATTTTCTTGCAGAAAAGAAAACAAAATGGAACTCATTCAACAAATAAAACAGGACGATAAGGAATATAAGGGTTGATATCAAACTTTGTGATCAATTGTTAATATTTCCTTATTACAACTCAATGTTTCATTTGTGTATATTTTAAGTTGTTTTACAGCAACCATCCTTGAATGTCTTCAAATAGGTGTTAACATACAAAGAAGATCCATCAGAAGAATTGATTGATATTGGGTTAAATATGGGTTGTGAGTATATGTTGGCATATCAAAAATTAATTGTGGAATTTGCAAGTATCTATCTTGTTTAACTTCTCTGAGTTTATTATTAATAGAACAAAAATATCATTTATATTAAATCTATGATTTATAATGGGGTATAAAACATGCAGGAAACAAGGTATGGAACTACACCTACAGAATACTTGTTGCAACAAGGTATGAGACTTTGTTTTGAAACCATGTGTATAGTTCATGAGTCACTTCTTGCTATGGTATATTTCTATTCGATTTACATTGATGTGTATTATTTATTTCTATTTTAATTATTCTCACCAATGTAGATACACTCATCACACTTTATTTTTATGTTTGCAGATGGAACAAGATCAAGAAGACGAAATCAAACGATGCAATCAACAAAACATTCATTCGAATAACCAATGTCATGCAAGTAGCTCAAGCACTGACAACAATTCCAACAAAGAATGATGATCTATTTGTATATCAATGCAACATGTTGTATTTTTTGAAATAATTGTTTGTGAAAATCACACATTTTGTTTAATGTAATGAACACAATGTCTCAATTGAAAGAAAAGGGGTTACCAATAACATATCATTTTGTATGACAAAGAATCTCTTATTGATATATAATAAAATATATTTTACTTTATTATATTGTGTTATCCAATGTCGTGAAATGTTACACCACTAATTAAATATATGGATGATTAAATATTATAATGAAGAGATACAAAATATGATAATATAACAAATTGATCCAAATACCATATACAAATTCACTAATCACATTTTAATTTATATGAATATTGTTATAAGATATATGTCGATCTTTTATGAATAACAGATTTAAGAAATCACAATAATTATTTTGTCACTCGTTGATGTTTCCAAAAAAGAGAAAATCTTATACAAAAAATCGGTGCGTCCATGACATAAACACGCACCAGTGCATTTTGTTATATAAAAGCATTATTACGACATCTTTTTTGCATGATCGGTGCCTTTTTGGAAAACTACAGCACCGAATCATTTAATTCTTCAAGAATTAGTATTATTTGCTATTAATGCCCCAGTGCATTATAATTCATAAAGCACTAGTGCTTTAATACAACTAACACCCCCATACTGTAAAAAATTATTTCCAGCCCCTGTGCATTATTAAAATTAAAAACACCATTTCTTTTATATCCATAGTCCACTAGTGCATTTATAGAAATCATACTCATTGACGCTGCAAGTTTAAATAAAAGTGTTACACTAAAAAATGTCACCATGACTTTTTGTAGTTAATATGGCTCCATCCACTGTCATACTATCCTCCTTGGCAAGTCTCATGACTCTGCTCTTCATGTCAAACTTCAAGAAAGAGAGAAAAGTCATTAAAAGTCAATTATCTCGGGTACGCAGTTTCTCTTAGCCTTACCTGCGTGTACGCAACCCAAGTTCATAATACCTGCGTACTTGTACGCTCTGTATGTAAAGCAATGGGTGCGTACTCCTGTAAAGGTCAAAAGGCGCAAGTTTCACTCTAAAAAAGTTACTTGTGGTCATTTCTAGAGTCTTCTAGAAGCTTGTTTAACGTGTATGAAGCGCCTCCAGATGGTTCGTGTATCCCTACCAAAGAAGAACTTATCCCATCAAGAGGGGAGCTATCCCATCTAAAGAGGGGCTTATCCCATTGATGGTGGACCTGAATAACTTCCTCTAGAGCACTATAAATACAGGCATTGGGCCAAAGGGAGGGGAGGTTGAAAGCTGAACATTCCTAAGGGTAGATGCTGCTGGAATTAGGACTTCCTTGTAGAAGCTTGTGAGGAGAGATTACCATCTTTGCTTGTTCTATTTGGAAGTGGGTGAGCTGATCAGAGTAAAGGAGGACTCTTGTGGACCCTGGGAGGGATTTGCACAACACCAAGGCTCAGGTTGTAATGGTTCCTTTTGTTACCTTTTAATTCAAATTAGTCCATTCTTCTCAACAATTTTTTATTTATGAGTTGTTTCATATACTCCTTGGTCTATATGTTAAATATGTTTTATTTTATGTGATATTCAGGTGCTATTTAATCGTTTGATTGTTAGTGAATGCAGGTTTTGAAGGGAAGGAGGAGCTCATCCGGATCAACGAAGCTGGACTACTACAACAGCGTTGGATTACAGGTAGGATCTAAACACTTGATTTCTCATATTGTAAAGGCATATTTAGTGAAGGATTGCTCTTATTTGTCTTGTTTGTCATTAGAAAGTCTTAGGCTTCTAGGGAGGTCGGTTGTGTCCGCACTAACGACTCTTTCCATGTGACAAAATGGCGACTCCACTGGGGATTCCATGAATGTGTTTGAGTTCTTTTTGATTTGATATTTTGGTCTGAGAAAAAATCGCTTGTTTTCTGATTTTTGGCTGTCTAGCTGTGTATTTGGGTGGGTTAGCTTAGAGTCAATTTAGATTTTTATTTTTCTTAGCTTTGCCAGCAGTACGCAGTCTCTGAGTTTGACACAGTGCGTACTTGTACGCACTGCGTCTTTGTGCACAGGGCGTACCCGCGCCTATGTCAACAGATCACCTGCGTACCCCTGTCAAATTTGAGAAAATCTCATTTTTCCTCTTTTTGCTCTTTAGATTTTGTTTTTACTTTGTTTTTACCGCCCAGATCCATTAGTTTACTGTCAGAGATCTTCACCTGAACTTGTCCCGTTAGTGTCGAGGGTTTTGGTGGAATTCATAGGGATTTTGCCTTAGGGTTTGATTTTTAACTGGTCCTGTAGTGACTTTGGCGTTAGAGGTTGTCAAACTTTGGATCTCCTTGGTTTTGGTCAGTCCTCTTAGGAGTCGGGCCTGTCATAGAAGTCACCCTTGTGAGAGACCTACCTTTGTGTCTTCTCTTTGCGAATCTCGAAACGTTTGTTTGTTAAAACCTTGAATTTCATTCTTGAGAAAAAAGAACAAAAAGATTTCGATTTTGTTTTTTGATTAGTTTATGGTTCTGCATGAATTGATCCTTAGTTGCATTTTGACTGAGTAAAACATCCGGGAATTATCCTTGTAGGCTTTTGTCCTCATTATTTTTTTCTTTTAGGTAAATTTCCTTTTGATTTGCTTTTGAGTGAATTTGATTTGATTGTCTTAGATTTGTTAAATTTCGTTTGATAAATAGTTTTTACATGCTTTATTAATATAGAAAAAACACAAAAATTCTTTTGGAAAAAGTTTGCTTTGGTAGCGTTCGTAGACTTTTGGGAGAAAAAGGAAATTTCGTAGAGTAATTAGTGATCAT
Source organism: Pinus tabuliformis (assembly GCA_031772625.1). Lineage (NCBI taxonomy): Eukaryota > Viridiplantae > Streptophyta > Pinopsida > Pinales > Pinaceae > Pinus > Pinus tabuliformis. The sequence goes on from CM062818.1 coordinate 820,908,349, forward strand.
GAGTTGTGTGTTTTGAAAAGATAAAGAGATTGTTTCTTTGATTGTATTTAATAAGAAAGTTGTTTTCTATCAAATTTGCATTTTCCAACTCTCTTAGCTAGGAAATTCATTGAAAAAGAAAAGTAGAGTAAATCATCTTAGGTGCATCTTTGTAGTGGTTGCGAGTCGAGTCTACACACCACCAGTTTCATCTCCACTACCTTTTGTCTTTAAGAAAAACCATAAAATTAACGCTTAAAGTAAAATCAATTTAGTAACTTTTATTTACTAGGGCTCTGAAACACCAATTTAGATCAGGCTAGTGTCTTGGAGTAGGAGAGTAATTAACTCTCCAAGACAACAAAACCAAACAAGTAGCTTATCTTGTGATAGAATAAATCCAATTGTTTCATTTATACTCTGGAAAGCTCCTCTTAAAGGAGAAGCACGAGCTCATGTCCGAACCAGTGAGGGGATCAATCCTCCCTCGTTGGGAATGACGCCAGACACGCACATATTACAAACGGTAAACCTCGGATTAACCATTGTCGAGGAGCCAGGGGTCACTTGTCAGTAAACCTTGGATTATTGTCAAGGAGCCGGCAAGGGGATTGAGCTTGATACTCTGCCCTTGCGTGCTGTCGGAGTGTAGATTGTTCCCCCAGGTGCATTTGTTGCTGTTGGTAACCTTAGTGACCATTATCTTTAGGATTCTACCGAGGTGACGGTGGAGGGAAGATCCCACTGTACCTGGAGCAGACGTCGGCTAGACTCACTTCGATTTTCCGGGGGGTTCACTTCACTCGAGACGGTTAAAGTGGAGGAACTTGTGCCGGTCTATTCATTAAGCAGGTTGCCGGGGTAACTGTTCCACCCGCCACTTCTGTACTGAATCCGGCGATGTTGGGTTTCATCTCCAACTGGCATTTTTGGTCCGGAAGGCTACTGTTTGTGCTTGGTTTCACGCCCTAGATTCTTTAGGCGTGTGATTCAAATTTTTTTGGTTCTTTAGAGACTTTAGGTGGTTTGCTTTGAGATTTTACTTTGTTTGCGTGTGCAGTAGTTAAAAATTTTTAACTGTGGCGGAATTACCGAGACAGTCCCGTCGACTTCGGGGCAAGTCTCCTGAGGTTGTTTCTGTGGCCGAATTGTTGAGGAAATCCCGTAGACTTCGAGGTGAGCCTCCTCAAGACGTCCCAAGTCATTACGAAGGTTTAAAGGTCCTTGTAACTCCTCCTAGTGGCAGTAGAGTAGGTTCACCTGAAGAAGGAGAATCTTCATTGGTAGTCCATCCAGATTACCAAGGTCTAGAAACAGGTTATAATCCTGAGGCAGTTGCAGTTTCTGAGCTTGTTGGTAGTTTTTCATCTACTAGTGATATAGGTGAAGAACCTGAAGTATCTGAACCTGTTACTCCGACTTCTAGTGCACCAGATTCACCTAGGGTAGAAAGAGTCATCACCAAAAATCTTCCTACTAGTTTGATAGCTATTGAAGAACTTGCTCCAGAGGAAGAAATAGGTGTATCTATCCTTGAAGATCAACCTACCATTGATCTAAGGAATCTATCTTTTACAGTCCTCCTAGAAGTACTACTTGGTACCTTTCGTTAACCAATTATTTAGACAACTCAGGGATAAGTTTTTCTCCACCTCGTACTCCTTTTCCACCTGGAGGTATTTATACTCCTGTAAATATGTCTGGTCAGTCGTCTGTGTTCACTCAATCTCCTAAATCTTTCTTGCACGGCGGTCCTTCTGTTCCCGCCGGGTATCAATCACTTTCTGGTACCTTTGCGGGGGCATCTCCTCAACCCATTGATCATGGGTTATTAGCTGGAAACAATGGTAATAAACCATTGGGTGTAGGGGACATTTACATGATGTCAGGTTCAGTTCCCGTTTCTCAACCTCAAGGTGGCCAATTACCGCCTGGGGTGCAGCCTCAGTTAACGCCTGGGGGGCAACCTCAAGGTACACAAATTGCGTCTGGGGGGCAACCTCAAGGACAGTATGTACCCATAGTACAATACATGCCTCAAGGTCAACCCCAGCCTCAATATGTACCCCAAGGTCAACCTCAGTATCAATATTTACCTCAAGGGTATCAACCCAAGGTCAAGGTCAACCCCAGTATCAGTATTTACCCCAAGGTTATCAACCTCAAGGTCAATACTCGAGTCAAGGTTATCAACCACCTCAAGGTCAGTCATATGTTCAAGGTATGGGAACTGTGCCTTTCAGTTATCAATCCTATCCTCAATCTGGTTATGGATCTCAGTATCCTCAACCTGTTACGGGTCAATACCCCGGAATGATAGTGTGGGATCCATCACAAGGTCAACAGGTGTTGCAGCCAAGTATACAGTTGTTACCTCAAACTGGACAACCCGTAGTTTCTGGTTCACCCCAGCAACCGCAACCTGTCCAGTCAAATGTTCAAACTTCTGTAACTTCGGTAGTTACTCAGTCGCCAATTGCACCTAGTACTCCATCTCAAACGACTGCTGCAACTACCGCAACATCTACCGCACTTACTTCTGGAGTATCGACAGCTCCGGTTTCTACTGTCTCTGCAACCAGCCCTCAGACATCTTTACCGTTGTCCGGATCTATGATTCAAACCACGGTCCAGATGCCTGTAGGGCAGCCTGGTTTAAGTACTGTTGTAACAAGTCAACCTCAATTTACCTATCAACAGTACCAGGGACAGTACCAATTCGGTCCTGCTGTCCAACAACCGGTTTACCAGTATCAACCATATCCTGGGTACACTTATCAGCAACCTCAACAACCCCAGTACGGTCCGGTTAATCCTGGTTTTCCAGGAGGATATAGTATCTTGAATGCGATTCCTGTTCCAAGTTATCCTGGATATTCTCCTCCTGGGACTGGTCTTGTGACCCAGAGTTTTAGAGATCCTGACCGGCAGTTACCGTTTATCGCAACTTTGGATTTACCCGACTTGTCGCGCCTAACGAATGATCCAATACAATATCTTCCGTTTTGGCCGCCAATGCCAAATAAGTTGCCCAGTGATATACCCAAGTTCGAAGGTAAGTCTGGAGGGGATCCGTCCAATCACGTGATGACTTACCACCTCTGGTGTGCTTCAAATTCTACCTCGGATGATTCGATCCGCTTACGTCTTTTCCAGCGTATGCTCATTGGTCTCGCGGCCAAGTGTTACATTGAGTTACCACGGGCCTCTTTTTACAATTTTAGCCAGTTAGCTACCTCGTTCCTAACTCATTTTCAGTTGTCGGTCAGATACGATAACGGCACGGAGCTATTAACTTCATTAAAACAGTCGACCTCCACTTATATTTCCGATCATATACATGAATGGAGACGTCGACAGCGATAAGTGAAAGTTTTTATCCTGGACCAAATCTTAGCTTAATGGTTTGTAAAATCATTATTACCGAAGATTACTGAAGATGTAGCTAAGGCTGGAGTAGTTACTGAGGAGCAAGTCATTGCTCAAGCCCAGTACCTTGACTTAGTTTACACTCAGTCGGGTACGTTGCACGAGAAGATCCCAGATCTTCCTAAGTCGAATCAAATCGATGCTGCTCCTTCGGGGTCTCATGCTGCTGATGGCATGATTGGTACGGTGAATACTAAAAGTAAGAAGAAATCCTCAAAGAATTCTTCTCCAATAATAACCTTACCAGACTCCCCGACAGGAGAATCTTCTCCTAAAATTACCGCCGACATTCACGCTATAGAGTCATCTACGGCTAAATCAAAAAACGGTGGTAAGAAGAAAGGCAAGAAGAAGGACAAAGCAGACAAGGCTCCAAAGGAGAAAAAAGAGAAGTCGGAATCTAACGACGAAAAGCGCAAACCTCGCTATCCTTGTTTAATTTGTGAAGAAGATCATTTCACAAGAGATTGCCCTCATCGGGCGGAGGTTGTGAAAATCGTTAAAGGTTCCCCAACTCCTGTTGTTTTGAAAGATCCATTTCCGAAGCAGGAGAGTAAAATGATAGGTTCTTCCTCGAGTGCCAGTGAAGAACCCATATTGATGATGTCTCATGTACGGATTGCGACTCGATCGCAAGATTATGGTAGTAAAAGTCATGTTGATGGATCGAAAGAAGTAGAACCTTCTCGTTCAAATCCATCAACCTCAGCTCCCAGTTCCAATCCACTACAGATCGAGAAACCTAACCCTGACTTAGTAATAAAACCGCCCGCCAAGGGTGTACTTCGAAGGTCTGCTTTCAATCCACATGCGAGAGCGGCCCAGAATTACAACGTTGTTGAGGATTTCGCTGTTTCACCCTCAGCAATGTCGGCTTTGGAAGTGCTGCAATCATGCCCAGCACAACGGAAATTACTTTTGTCGGCAATAGGAGCTTTTGATGTTCAGGACCCGAACCTGATAATCTTTGATCTAGAAAATAGTACACCGCGTCTCCCCCACCAGATGGCTTTCCAGATTCCGGTGATAGTCAAAAACAGGCCAATTCATCGGACTGTAATTGATGAAGGAGCTTCTACGTGTATTATGTCGATTCAGTGTTGGAGATCGCTTGGCTCTCCTTCACTGAACAAATCCCCGACGATTCTTAAGGCCTTTGATGGCCGTGGGTTCCATCCGTTTGGCATTCTACAGGATTTTCCTATAGGGGTTGAAGGAAAAACCGTTAGTCTGGATGTGGAGGTGGTTGATGCCCCTCTAGACTACAACCTTCTTTTGGGTCGTAGTTGGTCTTACGCTATGACAGCGGTCGTGTCATCGGTCTTCAGAGTTATAAAGTTTCCACACAATGGTAAGATCGTGACAATAGACCAGCTGGATTACTTTTCATCCGACCCAGCCTCTTCAGAGAGTATCCAGCATGTCGGTAAAACGACTATCCCTTACAAGGATGTTGATGTAGGATTGTTTAAAGATTCTGGTTTACTGGGAACTTTTCCTTTCCCTCCAATCAACGCAGACCCTTCATTCGCAACCATTCATATGATTACTTCAGACACTATTATCTACGATGATCCTCGGATTGTCCCATCTGAATCTGAGATAGACTCATTCGGTAATGCAATGCCTTTGAGTCCATATGAAATTGCTTATGAGGCCGTGCAATCTTTTTCCGACTCTAGTTCAACCCAATTCGACCAAACGAATGTGGTCCATGAGGAATCACTTTTCACATCGACCTCAGAACGGATAACGTTTCCTGAAGTTGTGTCATCTGACGAACAACTTCGCGAAATCCTAAGTGTAGACGATCTACCATGGAAAGATCTTCATCATAGATCTTCGTTTTTACCTGAGGGTGATGACTTTGAAAATGATTTTTCATCAATTTTTACAGCTGAATATGTCAAGGACGCTCAGAATCCCATGAAACATCCTGATTCAGGGTTGAATTTGGGAAACATTTCCCAAACTATTGCCATTGACATCTCAGTTAAAACCGGAATTATTGAGAAAATTCATATAGGTGCCTCGTGTACAGATGACGAAATTCAAACATACAAGGTCCTATTTCAAGAATTCCGCGACGTGTTTGCCTGGTCCTATGACGAAATGCCAGGAATTGATCCCTCCATTGTTGTTCATGAAATCAAGACTTACCCGGATGCTAAACCCGTTCGGCAACGTCTGCGTCAGATACACCCTAGGAAAGCGGCTGCGATTAAAGCAGAAGTCGAAAAGCTGTTGAAAGCAGGTTTCATTTATCCGATCCCGTTAACGAATTGGGTATTGAATATTGTTCCGGTTAACAAGAAACAAGTAACAATAAGAATATGCATCGACTATAGGGATATAAATCGTGCTTGTCCAAAAGACAACTATCCCACACCCTATATCGGTCAAATAATTGATGATTGTGTCGGCAGCGAAATATTTTCCTTTATGGACGGTTTTTCCGGTTACAACCAAATCAATATTCTACCTGCCGATCAACCAAAAACGGCTTTCATTTTATCCTTGGGGGACATTTGCTTACTTCAAATTACCTTTTGGACTTAAGAATGCCGGAGCCAGTTTCCAACGGGCAATGTCTTACGCGTTTCATGACATCAAGCACATTGTGCAACTGTATCTCGATGATTTGCCTGCTCATTCTTTACATCGAGCTGATCACCTTGTCCACTTACGCGCTATTTTTATGAGGTGTCGGCATTATCGAATTCGGTTGAACCCACACAAATGTGTCTTCTGCATAGAAGTGGGACGATTGCTAGGATTTTTCGTTTCAAAAGCCGGTATCCGCGTCAATCCCTCGAAGGTCGAAGCTATCATCAAATTGCCTCCTCCTTCGAGTTTGCACCAACTCCAAAGTTTGCAGGGGAAAGCAAACTTTTTACGTCGTTTCATTCCTAACTACGCCGAGATTACAAAGGGTTTCACCCGGTTGTTGAAACAAAATGCTCAATTCTCTTGGGATGAGATAGCTCAGAAATCTTTTGATGCGCTTAAGCACGCGTTGACCCATGCACTGTTGCTGCATCCTCCCAACTACAACCAGGACTACTTTTTATATCTCGCCGCCTCCCACTCCACCATTGGAATGGTCTTAGTTCAGGAAGACGAATTTGGAATGGAACATGTGATATATTATCTTAGTAGGACGTTAAATCCCACTGAGCTAAAATATTCGCATGTGGAGAAATTGGCCCTGGCAGCTGTTCAGGCTGTCCAGCATTTTCGCCATTACATTCTTCTCCGTAAAACTATAGTGATTTCGGATTGCAACCCTATGATCTATATTTTGACTAAACAATTGCTAGGGGGCAAGTACTCCAAATGGATCGTTATCCTGCAGGAGTTCGATTTGGAGTGCGAGAAGTCCAAGTCTAAGAAATCCTTAGTTTTTGCGGAATTGATGTGTGACTTCCCGCGTGCTGACACGGAAACTGTGGTAGAGGAACCCATTGCGGACGAATCTCTATTTCTCATCAGCACTTTAGATCCGTGGTATGGAGATATAATCGTCTATCTCCAAACCCAATCCTTTCAGCCCGACGCTTCAAAGTCAGAATGTCGGAAAATTTGATTACAGTCCCAACAGTACAAAATTATAGGAGATACTCTTTATCGTCGTGGGGCGGATTTAATTTTTCGTCGTTGCTTAACTCATGAAGAGGCAGAAAGGGTTATGAATGACTGCCATTCTGGAGCATGTGGTGGTCATATGTCTGGGTATGCCACAGCTCAGAAGGTGTTGCGTGCTGGCTATTTCTGGTCGTCCATGTTTAAAGATTGTATCATTGCAGTCCGAAAATGCCACAACTGTCAAGTGTTTGATCGCAAGATGCGCGCACCACCTGCTCCTCTCCACCCTATAATTGTCGTTGGTCCTTTTGCTAAATGGGGTATCGATTTTATTACATGTAACCCTCACTCGGCCGGGGGGCATGCGTATATCATCCTTGCGGTTGATTATTTTACTAAGTGGGCCGAGGCAATGCCTACATTCGAGGCAGATGGCAAGACAGCTGCGATTTTCGTATTCAATCATATTATTGCTAGGTTTGGTGTCCCATAAGCGATAATCACTGACCATGGACGCCATTTTCGAAACATTATGATGACCGAACTTACAAGCCAGCTTGGTTTACATCATGATAGTTCTACTCCTTATTATCCTCAAGCAAACGGTTTGGTTGAATCCATCAACAAAGTTCTAGTTATCATGATCCGACGAATCATTGGTATTCATCGGTCGAATTGGCATAACATGTTATTTTCAGCGCTTTGGGCATACCGAACCTTAGTGAAAACATCAACAGGGTTCACTCCTTTCCAACTAGTTTATGGTTTGGAAGCAGTGTTGCCCATTGAATGCGAAATCCCATCACTTCAAATGGCTATCGAATTACTCCCAGCTACTTCCGAAGAGGAGAAGTGTCTATTATACTTAGCTAAATTAGATGAGACTCGACGTGATGCTGCTTTGGAAATCGAGACTCACGCAAAAAGGATGAAAGCTCAGTATGATCGTAACGTGACCCCTCGTAATTTTTCGGAAGGAGACCTAGTGCTATTATATGATCAAGCTAACGATAAATTAGGTGCTGGAAAATTCGTTCCCATGTGGCATGGGCCCTACATTGTCAAGCGAAAGCTAGCAAAAGGGGCCTATGAGCTGGTAGATTTTGATGGGGACTCTTTGGGTAAGCCCAGAAACGGACTTTACCTAAAGAGGTATTATGCTTAAATGGTGGGTATGGAGATTCAGTTAGTTTAGTTAGGTTAATTTTTCTTTCTAGCTGTTGTGTTTTGCTTAGTTTAGACAGTGTGCTTAGCTTAGAGAGTGTGTTTTTCGTCGTTATTCTGGCTTATCTTGGTTTTACTTTTGATATTGCAAATGACGACGCCTCTCCAAACGTACATTGGATTTGCTGATGGTGCTTGTCATAGTACACGGAATATCTCTTCCGCAGCTTGGGTTATCTATTCGCCCTCTGACGAGTTAGTTTCTATGCATGGGGTAAGCCTCGGTCAAACAACAAACAACATTGCAGAATACAGTGCAGTGATTGAATTATTATCTGAATCTATTTCATTTGGGATTCGGAGTTTGATAGTGAAGTTAGATTCTGAACTCGTTGTATTACAGCTTAATAGAGTCTATGCCATTAGAAATCTAGTGTTATTAAGATTGTTTTTGAGGGTGCGTCTCTTGAAACGTGAATTTGATTACATTGAATATCAGCATATTCCAAGGTCTTTAAATACATTAGCAGATGCAATGGCGTCTCGAATGTTAAATAGACATTTGTAACAATCATAAATGTAAATTTATAAACATTTCATCACACATGTTTAACAAAATAAGCCAGTAATAATGATATATATAGAAAGGAGTGTGTCAAAAAATATACATCGTCTTCGATCATAGGTTGAAAAACACCTTATGATCGGCAAAAATGATAAGTACAAAAAACCAAAAATGTCATATGTGTCTACAAAAGTGACTAGCCAATCACTGGTGGTGCTCTCTATATGAGACCACTGCCCGCGCTACCCTACACAGGAACCTCCTGAAAGGTCTTGGGACTGCGATCACATAGCGCTGAAGTCGGATAGGAATGTCGTCTATAGTCGTCTCTGGTATGCCTTCCGTGAGACGCTCCAAGTCCTGTTCCAGCTCGGCTAAGGTCTCTGCGGCCGCATCCTGTGGGGCCGGTGCTGGTGCAACTGGTACTCTTCTCTCAAAGGCCCGGAGATTGGCCAGACGCCGTGGGCCTAAATCTGCATTTTGAAAATTTTTTGCTGTCAGTTTTGAGACGATATATAAAAAACAAAAAAAAATAGATAATTTAAAAAACTTGTGGAAAATGAAATACCTCTGTCGTCCCATTGTTCTCCCTGTGGAAGAACCATGTCCGGATCATTGCAAAAATCCATTCCGGCATAAGGAAAATCCTGGATCGCAAAGACCTGGCCCTCCAGCCAGTGAAAGTAACCATCAGGAAATCGAATAACTGCTGCTCCCTCATCAAGATGTCGAGCCATTACCACAACCCATCTCGTCAACTTAGGCTCCCGAGGAGGCCCAATTGGAACTGTGAGATGCTGGGGGATCAGCATTGGAACTCTCTCTAGGGCAAAGCTCACAACTAAAGGCCCATATCCAAAGGTTTTCAGTTGTCCGTTCTTTGCCCTAGTCAGTTGGCCTTTCATATTGGCCAGCACAGCATCGCACCAGTTGAAAATGGTGCCTTGGAAGCAATCTATAGCCATCCGCATTTGGGAACCAGTGGCTATGTGCAAAGCGGCAGCACCGCAAAGTCTGGTAACTGTAAAGGCAATTACCATAAGTTCAGGTCGGGATATGTATTTGATTTCTATCCCCTTATCCTGGTTTTGATTGTTGCACCACTCTAACCGGAGACTAGCAAGGGATTGGCCACCCAGCCTAGTCCCGAATAGAGAGAGTTGCTCGCCCCTGTTAGGCAAGCCAGTGAGAAAATATATGTCGGAGGACTCTATCTCGAGCTGGTGCTCTCCGATGTAGAAACATTGATCCTGAACGTTCCACCTTTCAACCAGCCACTCTAAGAATGGCACCTGGGCCCTCATGCCAGGTATGGCCCAGTACTTGTAGAGACCGCATGCCTTTAAAGCATCAATGGAAGGTTGATGACCTATTGTGGCCAAATCAACATCTTCGTGTTCTCTTTCACGCCAATCTAGCATGGTGGGCAGTCTACACACCAAAAACATTGATTAGAATTCATAAAATAAAAATTTGATGGTTGATTTTTGTGTTTAGGGTTTGAAAATCCGCTTTGCGCGGAGTACGCACCCTGCGTTCAGAAAACAGAGCGGCGGTACGCATCTGTTCTGAAGGTGGGCTACGTACTCCGACCTTTTTCCCATATATGAAAAAGTCGGGGTACGCAGGTCGCCCATGGGGCACCTGCGTCCCCCGAAAAGTAGACTCTAAAACCCCAAACCCTCCAAAAAATCAAACTAAGACTTGAAATGAAATTCTAAACGGATGAAATTGAAGAGGAGGATGTTGTGAAATACCTGAAAGAGACGGCACTCGATTCTGACGGTCGGATTCTCCGCAAAGTCCACGGGAAGTTTCTTGTCAAAAGCCCTTTTCTCAACCTCAACAGTAAAATGCTAAAAATGACATGGTAAAAAGTCTTTTTATAGGTTTTTTGGATGAATGAATGCTAAGTTTGTTTATTTTTTACCATGAAAAGATATTTTTCAATGTATTTTTGCCCATCTTAAACAGGTATGAGTAATGTGTTGTTTTTGTGCAGGACAAAAGGACTTTAGGGTAAAATCATCATTTTTCACGAACCAAGACATCAGAGTCATCTTTTAAGCCCTTTTCTGACTCCTAAAACATGAAAAGATTGCCGAGCGTTTCTTTTACACTCGTTAAAATGGAATTAAAAGACGGTCCTCTTACAGCCCTTTTCTGACTGTAAAAACAAGAAAAGATTGCCGGATTTTTGTCGTTTCAAATTCGATACTGGAAATAAAACGACATGCCTCTGATCGCTTTTTACTTTTCAGGTCAAAGGCATTAATCATGAAAGTACTCCTTGGTCACAAGATCAAGCAGTTCTTTCAGGTATTATTTTATACTTTTTCGGGCTTGGGAGACACAAATTTACAAAAAAGTTCACCTTGGAGTCTTCTTTAGTTTTTTCAGACTCTCTAAAATTGAAAAACGCCGAGTTTCTCCTATACTGGACTCATTAAAATTTCACAGTAAAGGACCTGTTCGATTACAAACAGGAACGGACCACTCCTTCTTAGGGTCCGAATCTAAACTAAGTTGGACTCATCCGAAGGATGAACTTATAATCAAGCATATGTTATCCTCCTCAAGCTTGTAAAAAATAAAGAGGTACTTGCTAGAAATGGTGGGGGAAAAGAGAGAAGAATGAACCTATTTTTTATCCTTTGTTACAGAAGAACCTTATCACCGCTCTTGAACACGACACTTTTCATTCACCTGGGTTGGGAAATCCTTTGCCTTAAAGTTGATCCAACCACTTTGAAAGTCTTCAACCGTTTCCGGGTATTAACTTTGGGTCAATCGTCACCAAGCCATCTGTCATGTTGTTATGTGTTCAAGAGGTCTCTGCAAATAAACCATTCATATGCAAAATACTTGTCATCCATTTGACCATCCCTGAGTCAGTCCTTACAGCAACATTTCTTCAAACTTGAACAATGATTTCGTGTTGTGGGCTTGCCTGCGACGGGTCGCTTTCTATCGACATCAGCACATTATCTGGAAAGATGACTTAGAAATCGTCAGTACCTTGAAGTCTGCATGCATCAATGGCAGGTTTCTCGCCTTTGACGACAGTTTACATCATTGACTTTCGATCAAAGGGTTCCGTGACGTGTTCGACATCAACTCATTCATTCACATTTCATGGATTGTACTGGGTACTTTGAGAACCATTGATATCACTGGTGGTTTCTCTCACACTTGTTAACGGTTTACATCATTGACCGGTAATCAAGTGGTTTCTACCATGCTCGACATCAACTCATTTATTCGCATGGATAGAATCGTACCAATTCGGGAAGTAGAAATGATGACCCTAGATCTAGTTTCCACCATCCAGGCTGCGAGGAGTTTTGTATTCATTATATAGTAGACTAACCATAAACAGATGGTTGTGTCCATACTGTGTCTACAAAAGTCTACGATTGTGATGTACTGCAAAATCATTCTTGTATCAGAGCAGTAGTTAGATTGTTAGCTAAAGTTTTCAATCTGAGTATGGGAATGCCTACCTCAGCGATGATAGCATCTTATATATGTATTTTGTGTTGAATATTTGCAGGTTCTGACCAGGCTTTCAGCAAGATACTCCTTGAAATGATAAAGTACTTCACCCTTCCTAGATCATAAAAACCCTAATCTACTACAGGCTTCGCACTTTAGGGGGAAATCTGTTACACTAAAAAATGTCACCATGACTTTTTGCAGTTAGTATGGCTCCGTCCACTGTCATACTATCCTCCTTGGCAAGTCTCATGCCTCTGCTCTTCATGTCAAACTTCAAGAAAGAGAGAAAAGTCATTAAAAGTCAATTATCTCTGGTACGCAGTTTCTCTTAGCCTTACCTGTGTGTACGCAACCCAAGTTCATAATACCTGCGTACTTGTACGCTCTGTATATAAAGCAATGGGTGCGTACTCCTGTAAAGGTCAAAAGGCGCAAGTTTCACTCTAAAAAAGTTACTTGTGGTCATTTCTAGAGTCTTCTAGAAGATTGTTTGACGTGTATGAAGCGCCTCCAAATGGTTCATGTATCCCTACCAAAGAGGAACTTATCCCATCAAGAGGGGAGCTATCCCATCTAAAGAGGGGCTTATCCCATTGATGGTGGACCTGAATAACTTCCTCTAGAGCACTATAAATACAGGCATTGGGCCAAAGGGAGGGGAGGTTGAAAGCTGAACATTCCTAAGGGTAGATGCTGCTGGAATTAGGATTTCCTTGTAGAAGCTTGTGAGGAGAGATTACCATCTTTGCTTGTTCTATTTGGAAGTGGGTGAGCTGATCAGAGTAAAGGAGGACTCTTGTGGACCTTGGGAGGGACTTGCACAACACCAAGGCTCAGGTTGTAATGGTTCCTTTTGTTACTTTTTAATACAAATTAGTCCATTCTTCTCAACAATTTGTTATTTATGAGTTGTTTCATATACTCCTTGGTCTATATGTTAAATATGTTTTATTTTATGTGATATTCAGGTGCTATTTAATCGTTTGATTGTTAGTGAATGCAGGTTTCGAAGGGAAGGAGGAGCTCATCCGGATCAACGAAGCTGGACTACTACAACAGCGTTGGATTACAGGTAGGATCTAAACACTTGATTTCTCGTATTGTGAAGGCATATTTAGTGAAGGATTGCTCTTATTTGTCTTGTTTGTCATTAGAAAGTCTTAGGCTTCTAGGGAGGTCGGTTGTGTCCACACTAATGACTCATTCCGTGTGACAAAAAGCACTGGGTCTGCAATATTTTTTTACCCGCTTCAGTGTCATTCCTGAAAAGAACACCCCATGGCATTTTAATATGTACGCACTGAGGCAGTATACATTTCAAGCACCAATTTTCTTTGCATTCAACACTTTCATGTTTTTAATTATGTTTACTATCCTAGTGCTTTTATATATATAGCACACCGGTGTTATTTTTCCATGAAGCACGCCTCTAAAAAACATCTGCTAAAACCTCTAGCTGCCAATATTTTTTCAGTTGTGATTAAGATTCATTATAATCTTTGCTATAGCAAACAAATGTTTTAGCAGATGTTTTAATTTTTATTTTTTCAAATTGTATAACACTAAAAATCTCCATTATAACCTCCACTAGAAGGTATTTTCCTTGTAGTGAAAGGAAAGAGCAAGGAAGAGTGAGAGATAGAGAGGGTGATGGAGGAGAGAATAAGAGATGAGGAGGGAGTGATGGATATTAAGAGAGAAGGAGAGAGGTAGGGAGATATAGACAAAGCTAGAGGATATATAGAGAGAGAGAGATCTCCCTCTATCTCCCACCACTCTCCCTCTCTCTCAATCGTATGCTCACTCACTCTCTTCCTTTCTCTCTCTTGCTCCCTCTCCCTTTATGCCTCCCCATCTCTCTCTCCAATTACTCCCTCCCCTCCTCTATCTCTATCATTTTCTTTCCCCTTTAATTTATTGTACTTTCCCTTTAATATATATATCTCTCTCACTCACACACACACACACACACACACACACATCTCTACAGATGTCTCTCCCCGACTCCCTATCTCCCATCTCTCTCACTCTATTTTGCTCATTACCTCTTTTTCTCTTCCTCACCTCACTCCCCTTCCCTCTCTCTTCCTTTATTTCTCCATTCCTCTCTCCCTCCCTTAGTTCCTCCATTACAACAACCCCCTAAAGTTCTATCTCTCTCCTCCTCCCTCCTTCCACCTCTCTCTAAACATTCCTCTGCCTCTCTCTTTAGGGGAACATGGAGAAAGATGGAGGTTGCAGTATATTTAGAGAATTGCAGAGAAATATTGAGATGATCCAAAAACAATTATAACTTACAACCTCAAGATTAAAGGAAATTATCCCTACCATATTCTCTTGATTGAGCCTAGCCTCTCCCCCATTGAAAGCATGACTATGTTTAGGTATCTAATGTACAAGAATAAATTGTACAACATGGAAGCCAAGAGGCTCCCAAAAATTACTTCTAACTCTAATCAAAACCACCACCTTCGGCCCAAGAAAATTTGGCACAAGGATGCCCACTCCTGGCTCATCCATTGGGTGGTAAAGGAGGGGATTAGCTTTGAGAATAAGGATGATATCAAAAACACAATTACTTCCAAATTTAAGGATAAGTTTTGGGATGATAAGGAGTTGGATGGAAAAAAGAAGCTAAGATATTATAAGGAGGTGATCAACCTCACTCTTTCTAACCAAAATGATCTATTTATCTTGACCAATGATAAGAAGAAAATGAACATTGCAAAGATAAGAACTAATTCTCATGAGCTTCAGAGTAAAACTGGGTGTTAATCTATTCCCAAAACACGTTGGGGTGAAAGAATTTCCCCCTTTGTGATAGTAAGAGAGTTGATGATGAAAAACACTTTCACTTGGATTGCCTGACTCTACTCACATTTGCCACACTACCAACCTTCTTGACTTGTCAAGTTAACAAAACTATAGTGATCGCCAAATGCTTATCTCCCTTGTTTTTTATCATAGAAATAAACTATTAAAGAGCCCTAGTTAATCGCTTACTTTCTTAAGGTTTGATAAACCATATTGGTCTCTATCGACGTTAACCATCATCATCATCAAAAATGCACTATCAAGTGTAATTACATTCTAGATATACATGCTTAACATGAAAAGATTCTAAAGATTAAAATATTCATCTTCGAAATTACATAGAGAAAACATGACATATCGTTTTTAAAGCTCCATTTTAATTATTTAAAAATAATTATTAAATATAAATTATTATAAATCTATGTTAAACCAAAAGGCAAAAAAACATTTAAAAAAAAATACATTAAAAATATAATATTTTAAAATGTAATTCCAAATTATTACCCATTTTGATAAAATATAAAACATTATAAATTTAAAATAATAATTATAACAAATAAATATTTTTATACATATTGAATATATGTTTTTAAAAGTTTAAATTGTACTTAATAATTTTATTTACCAAATTTTATTTATATACTTTGTATTTAAATTTTACAATCATTTAAAAAAATATCAATTTATAAAAATTTTGTTTTTATATCCCAAACATATGAACTTTTATCCTTATTTATTTAATTTTAAAGACTTAAGGGCATTAAATGTGAAGCGTACCCTAGATGATGTTGAAAGTATGTCTAAGTCGAGATATTAGAAACATTGCAAGGGATGAGAATGAACATCTCATGAATTATAATGTTTGGCAGAGTAATGTTGGATCTTTATTTGTCTAATATTAGAATCTCATCAATTATAATGTTTGATAAAGTAATGTTGTATCTTTATTTATAATGTTTGAGTAATGTTGGATCTTTATTAGTCCCTGCCATCTGGCAATGGCTAGCGACTATAATAATCCATCTGCGATGCTATAGCATTAATTCGGGGCGAATTTAAGTGGATTATGGCAGGGTGACCAAAGTTTTCGAAAGTGACCGTGTTTGCCTTCTTATTTGGCCTCTTCCCAAGGTGGAAGAGGCTGGACCTTAGGTTTATTTACCTTTACCGTGTTTATTATCTATGGCGGTCGACGTATTCATATTAATGTTACAGGTATGTTAGTATTAGTTCGCTAACATTTGTTTGCAGGCTCAGCTCTCAGGAATATGCTGGTATATATGAACATATATGAACATATAAGCATTCACAGGTTCCTAGCTACCCACATGGCTATTTCACCGCAAATCTATTGCATGTGAGTGTTGCTGCTTCTACTGCTTCATCTGTCGCCTATGCTGCCATCTGTGTGAATGGCTCTACACCGGGAGCCAGCTCCAGCTCCTTCCAAGCATTTCCAATTGCTTCAGTAGGATTTTACGCATTGGAAACAGATGCAAGAAAAGGCGAATACCATTCCAATACGTACAGGAAATCTTTTATTCAATCTATCTCTCCTTCCTAGTAGTTGTCTCAATCGGTAGAGCTATCTGTTCTTTCTTTCAATCGGTCTTTCGGCATCCGTCCTTTCCTGTGCCTATCTTAGTTGATGCCAGAAGCTGCCCCTGCTCCCCGATCTCGGTCAGTTGGTCTGTCGGTACACGAAATCTCCTTCGAAAAACATAGACAGAGACAAGGGCAGGAGCAACAGGAAAGGTAACAGGAATAAAAGCAGCAAGTAAAGCATAAGAGGTAAAGGCAGAGCCAATAGCAGTTCACTCATACTCAATCTTTTATTCCAGCTTTTTCATCGCCAAACAGTACTGGTTTTGCAATTATAGGCCATGGGCTTTTCTAAGCAATGGACGGCGATGCACTTACTCTGAACATGGATTGCCCATTCCTTGCTGCCTACTTAGTAGCCCTTAACGAATTCCTTAATAAGCCCAGGTGAAAACTCTTTTTGCTCTGTCCGAAAGAGCTCTGGTTTTCTCTCGGTGCGAGGATCCTATTCTGAACCAGCCGCTATCACTTTGGCTGCAGGAGAGCACTTCTACTTAGAGTGGCCAAGCTCACTTCATGCCAAACCAACAATCTGCACGCTTAGTTGCATTGTTCATCTTGACAGGGAAGGAGAAAGGTCCCCGATAATTGTTTCTTCGCCACTCCATGCATTGCTCCCAGTGCGCCACAACGCCCCTAATTCCAAACGCACAGGCACTGCCATGACCTTGCAAGCCTCCAATTCCTTCAATAACTTCTGCAAGGAAAGCTAAGAAAAGAGCATTGAAGTCACTAGCATGGACAGATATTTGAACGGCCTCATCTAGCTAGAGGTGGACAGAATGAGTCAAGCAACCAGATACTTCATTTCGATTAAATGAATTTGAAAGATGGTTTACATGATAGTTTAAGTGAGCTTTGATCTTACAGTGAATGTAAGGTGACACTTGGTATTCATGCGGTAGCATGAAGTCCAGCTGTAGCGGTCAGGAGATCCTATATAGCCAAGGAAAAGTTACTAGCCTATCTCTTGAAACTATTGAATGAAGTGGGGCTATTGAAGTTAAGGTGGAGACCGTTTATCGCTAGATTTTTGACGGGTGAAACGTTGATACGGCTTTCAGTTTATACGGATTCATGGTCGGACTGGCCTGTTCAATACGGGATGATACGCACGGGATGGAAGCCTCGGGCCAGATACTTCATTTCGATTAAAAGAATTTGAAAGATGGTTTACAGTGAGCTTTGATCTTACATCGAATGTAAGGTGACACTTGGTATTCATGCGGTAGCATGAAGTCCACCTGCAGCGACTTTTATATTTTCATATATTCTAATTGTTATATTATTTTATTTAATAATTTTTTATATAACTTTTAATTATTAGTTTTTTCTTTTTATTACCACCTGCTAGCCTGTTTATTAACACGTCCAATATTGTTCTCTTTTTTATTTTTGAAATACATATTTCTGCAAAACCCGGAATCGAGCTCAGCATCGAGGTCAGCATTTACAAATTGAACCATTTTATCTGTTTTTGTCCTGATTACAGCAAAATACCCATTTTTTTTTTAGGTTCGAATACACTATTAAAGTAGAATAAGCAGAAAATGGGGAAAAATAGGTTTGGGAATGCAATGGCTTGATTGGGCTTGAATGGACTTCTGGTGGCTCTGATTTGTCTGTGCTTATCTGGAATTTGAGAATTCTGTTGCGCTCAGGGGCTGGAGAAAACCCTCTGCCTTGCAGCGCAAGCACCTCTTCAAGGATCGTGTAATAATATATTTATGTACAATATGCAATTTTCAATTCTATTATTCCCAGTCCTTGCATGACCCACCAAATTCCTACCTAGATTTGGCGGGTGTCGAGCCTGTAATTGGTGGAGGGGGTTATCGGCTAGCGTGATTCGAACCCTGTACAGGTCTGTCCTCTGAATTTTTTTTAATACGTTTTTAACTCCACAATTTTTTATTTCTCTGTTCGAGTTTTATACGTGTATTGGCTTTTGAGAGGGGGGTTCGAGTTTTTATGGAGAATTTACAGAAGGTTTTGAAGTTATTTTGGCATTAATTAACACTGGGGTTTTGTATTCCGAGGGTTTTGTCAAGGAATTTGATTGATTTAATCCACCATGGGGATTTTCCCTTATGGGTTATTCATCTGTTTTGGGTTTTCTTTTAATGGGTAATCAAGGCAATGGTTTTTTAAGGCTGCGTTGTTTGTAAGGCACACTTATTGTTTCGGCCCTCGATAAGGGTTTTGTTTTTATTTGTTTAATTACTTTCCTTTTTCTTCTTTTAATTTGTTAGAATGCTTGGTCTTTTGGTTCCCAGTTAGGGTTTTGGGTTATAGGCACTCTTCTGAAATCGGCTTTAATTAGATCTGGATGTTAGCTTTATTATATGCATATCTCCTGAAATTTTTAAAAATTTCTCCAGCTTAAGATTTCTTTGTTTTTTCAAATTGCCTTTTTTCTCTGGTGATGCCTTTAGTTTCATTTTATGCATTAGCTGTATAGCTTATAGGAGATGCTTTGGCACTCCTATGGCACTACAGGAATGTATCTCTTCCATCAAATGCTTCCAGAACTTGCATATGGACTAATCTGCTAATTGGGCACATCATCAGGCAACATGTTCTTTGTAGCGATTTAACCTCTGGCTCTCTGAGAAGGTTACCTACTTGATTTATCACTCGATACATATTCAATTTGATATTTGTTATATGGTTCCCTATTTTTGTGATCAGGTAACATTACCCTTCGGAATTTTGTTTCCTGCTATCTGCATCCATTGTGTATTTAATAGATTGTGAGTTCTTAATTGGATTTCAAACCTAGCTAGACTGCCCAGCCATATTCTGAATGTGTTTCTTGACTAATTGTTTTCATTTGATTCGAGCATTGCTGGGTAACATTACCTTGGATGGTTTACAGTTTGGTTTATCAGGGTTATGTGGCTACTGCAGATTTGTTCCCAGTTTACTTTGAGAACTTTACGAAATTGTTTACTAGAAGCCTTGTTATGTTACAGATTTATCGACAATGACTGTCCCTATGGAGAATTCGCCTAGCTCGCCAGACAGACAGGTCCAGGCGCTCTGCTCATCAAGAGGTAATTATGTAATTTTTCATCACCTTTTGCTTTTCCATTTTCAATGCTAAATCTGTATCATGCAACAGGTGAAGAGAATTCAATTCTGAAGGTCATGTCTCTTCTTGTTGGTTGCAGATGGCTTTGATTTCACGCATTAAACATCCTTACATTGTAGGATATAAGGAGGCATGGGTGGAAAAGGTATGGATTTTTCTTTGGTGTCTTTTAGATTTTGCATTTTAGATCACCTGTTGTATAATTACAGGTCATGATTGGAATATTGTTTTGCCTAGTTTTCACATAAGCGCATACTCGTCAGGTAAGAATCATTACAACATCGGAGGTAGTGCACTGTATGTTGTTTGGGGTAATAATAGTAAACCGATCGCTTCTATGAAGCTTCACTTAAATTGAAGAAGTGAGACTTATTTCGATTTCAAGAAGTTATTTATGTTAGGTGTGAATGATTATTTAGCTAATTTTTTTGTACCTAATAGTTTTTTTATCGTTTGTATCAAATGATATTTAGCTGATTTTTCTGTTTTCCCGGTAATTTTTATTGTTTGTCTGAATACTTTTTCTGTTTGAATGATAATTTTCAGTTTGTGTTCTCAAGCTCAGCAAAAGAAGCGGCAAAAATGGATTTTCATATCTATCTTGCCAGGACGAGCATGCAGACTTCTATTTTTAGGTCAGATACATTACTTCCTTGACAACATTTATGGTAAATTTACGTGCAGGGTAGAGGCACTGTCACAGTCACTACCTTGTGTATAATTTGTATGATTTTAAAAGCTGCTTTTGCAACTCCAGGATGCAGATTTAATATGCTAGCATTAGCAACTCATGAAATCCACTTCTCAATTTTAACAGAGGTTGTTGACTTCTTTGCAACATAAGCAATGATATTTTGTTTCCGGATATTCTGAGATTACTATGTAAGAGATAGCTCTGCCTCTGAGTATAAACCTAGCAGTTTCTCAACATCTGGACCTTGCAAGAGTACTTGGAGTGTGACATGAAGTTTTTGTGGGGAATGATTTCCTTCTGCACATGCCTACATTAGAAATCTGTGAGGTTTGTACAGACAAATCACAAAAAAGCCTTTACTGCTGGCTTTGTTATATCGTTGTTTCCCCTTTAACTGGTCATCATTATTTGATTGGGAAATTATATTCCTTGTTATGAATTGAATTTTACAGAAAGTGCTAGTGTGGCTGTATTGTATATGTCTATTGTCAATGGGGCAATGGTTCAATAGTTAACCTGTGTTAGTGTTAATCCCCTCACCAAGGTTCAAATGCCCAAAGTAACATGTTTCACCCCTCATGGGCCAGTTTCTCTATGCAAACAGGCTGGTGTGTGCTTCACCCTGCATGGGCTGATCACCCAGTCAATGAATCATTCCATCCACTTGAGGCCAAGAGCTATTCCTGTGCGACTTTGGTGGACCTGTTGTTTCTTAAGCAAAGAATTCTCATTTGAGTGTAATAAAGTCAGTTACAATCATTATAGCGTTCCTGGACTAGGGGAGAGCATGCTTGCAGCATTGTGGTAAGAGGAAGGCAGTGAAAAGAAAAGTAGATGCCTACTTTTGGCATTCAAGTTGTTTATTTTTGCAAGGTATTACATATTTTCTAATATTAATCTGGAACAAAGAATTGACTAGTCAGCTGGACAATTGACAATGGTTCAATAGTTAACCTTTGTTAGTGTTAATCCCCTCACCAAGGTTCAAATTCCCAAAGTAACATGTTTCACCCCTCATGGGCCAGTTTCTCTATGCAAACAGGCTGGTGTGTGCTTCACCCTGCATGGGCTGATCACCCAGTCAATGAGTCATTCCATCCACTTGAGGCCAAGAGCTAGTCCTCTGCGACTTTGGTGGACCTGTTGTTTCTTAAGCAAAGAATTCTCATTTCAGTGTAATAAAGTCAGTTACAATCATTATAGTGTTCCTGGACTGGGGGAGAGCATGCTTGCAGCATTGTGGTAAGAGGAAGGCAGTGAAAAGAAAAGTAGATTCCTACTTTTGGCATTCAAGTTGTTTATTTTTGCAAGGTATTACATATTTTTTAATATTAATCTGGAACAAAGAATTGACTAGTCAGCTGGACAAAAGTGTTGGTGCTGACGGTTGGGCACTTGAATATAATTCATCCTTGAAACTAGTATGTTATGTTGTAAAGAACTCCAGTAGTATTGTTGTCATATTCTTTTTAGTGCTAGTTGACTTCTGTGCTTGACTATGCTTATTGAAGAAGCAGAGTTAAGCCTACTCCTTCAAGTTTGACTCGTGAGTTTGACTATACTCGAGTCAAGTGTAAGTCAGACTCACTCTACAAGTTTGGCAATATCTGCATATATACTATTGAAAAGATGATCAGAGCATTAAAAGGATATCTATCCATTCTTCTATGCGCTGCTTTAAACTTTAGTGCCCTCGATGCTGTTATGATTTTCTGGTTCTTTTGCCAACTTTTTTTTGCCTGTTTTTTGTCTTCTCTACTTCTGTTCATCTATAAAGAGGGGAGGTGTGGCCTCTTGATTAACCTTGAGCTTATTGAAAAGGGTATGCATCATTGTTTCCAAGCTTCGACCCTTATAAGTTAAAGATGAATTAAGTATAATATTCAACAATTGGCTTATTTGAGCTAATAGGCTCAGAGTTTTCGTTCCTTTGTCTATAAAATTTGGGTCTATATCGATGTTTTAAACATTGGTTAGGCTAGAATGGAATTGGTTTTTCTAGATCGATTTTGTAAAATGCGACATCATTTTGATTAGGTTCATGCTCCCAGGTCTGCAGAATTTCCAAACCCAGGATCTATACCATACTTGGTTATCTAGTATATGTTTAGGTAAGCTTGGGCATTGCCTACCCCTATGCTTATGCATCTGTGTTACTTGGTGATGAAGGCAAAAGTTGACAGGCTCCTCCATGGGTCAAGGCTTAGAAGCTCAGTTTTGCAGGATGACCAATTCAGTTTGACAGATTCAAATGGCAAAAGGTTGTAAAATTTCATCTCTTGAAACCTGTAAAAAACCTTGTATTTAACTTCTTAGGCAAAGGGAGATCGTTGAAACCACTGCAATAGGCCGCATTGAAACCTCATATGCCTTTTTCGAATTTTTAATGGGAAAACTGACTGTAGAAATGAAACATGCCTTTGCCGAATTTTTTCATTTTTGTATTTGTTTCTTCAGTTGTCTTTCTGTGTATATGTCTATTATCAATGGGGCAATCGTTCAATAGTTAACCAGTGTTAGTGTTAATCCCCTCACCAAGGTTCAAATCCTCTAAGTAACATGATTCACCCCTCATGGACTAGTTTCTATGTGCAAACAGGCTAGTGTGTGCTTCACCCTGCATGGGCTGATCACCCAGTCAATGAGTCATTCCATCCACTTGAGGCCAAGAACTAGTCCTGTGCGACTTTGGTGGACCTGTTGTTTCTTAAGCAAAGAATTCCCATTTGAGTGTAATAAAGTCAGTTACAATCATTATAGCGTTCCTGGACTGGGGGAGAGCGTGCTTGCAGCATTGTGGTAAGAGGAAGGCAGTGAAGGGGAGAGCGTGCTTGCAGCATTGTGGTAAGAGGAAGGCAGTGAAAAGAAAAGTAGATGCCTACTTTTGGCATTCAAGTTGTTTATTTTTGCAAGGTATTACATATTTTTTAATATTAATCTGGAACAAAGAATTGACTAGTCGGCTGGACAAAAGTGTTGGTGCTGACGGTTGGGGCACTTGAATATAATTCATCCTTGAAACTAGTATGTTATGTTGTAAAGAACTCCAGTAGTAGTGTTGTCATATTCCTTTTAGCGCTAGTTGACTCCTGTGCTTGACTATGCTTTTTGAAGAAGCAGAGTTAAGCCTACTCCTTCAAGTTTGACTCGTGAGTTTGACTATACTCGAGTCAAGTGTAAGTTTATTTTTTAATATTAATCTGGAACAAAGAATTGACTAGTCAGCTGGACAAAAGTGTTGGTGCTGACGGTTGGGGCACTTGAATATAATTCATCCTTGAAACTAGTATGTTATGTTGTAAAGAACTCCAGTATTAGTGTTGTCATATTCTTTTTAGCGCTAGTTGACTCATGTGCTTGACTGTGCTTTTTGAAGAAGCAGAGTTAAGCCTACTCCTTCAAGTTTGACTCGTGAGTTTGACTATACTCGAGTCAAGTGTAAGTCAGACTCACTCTACAAGTTTGGCAATATCTGCATATATACTATTGAAAAGATGATCAGAGCATTAAAAGGATATCTATCCATTCTTCTATGCGCTGCTTTAAACTTTAGTGTCCTCGATGCCGTTATGATTTTCTTGTTCTTTTGCCAACTTTTTTTTGCCTGTTTTTTGTCTTCTCTACTTCTAATTACTGAGGTTTTATTTGTTCTATTCATCTATAAAGAGGGGAGGTGTGGCCTCTTGATTAACCTTGAGCTTATTGAAAATGGTATGCATCATTGTTTCCAAGCTTTGACCCTTATAATTTAAAGATGAATTAAGTATAATATTCAACAATTGGCTTATTTGAGCTAATAGGCTCGAAGTTTTCGTTCCTTTGTCTATAAAATTTGGGCCTATATAAAATTGATGAGCAATGGAACAGCTAGCATGCAGGAGTGGCACTTTCTCAGTCAATGCAGGTGTAGGTGCATTCTCAGGCTGAACTTAATGCAGGGGCAGGATGAGCAATGGAATAGCTAGCATTACTGGAGTTTGTCCCTGAATCATTGTGATAGCATTACTGGAGTATTGTGATAGCAGACATCATTGTTTTAGTCTGATTGCACTGTGGATAAATTTTGTTAATGCCCATTTTTGTATGGATTTGACTAGTATTTGCTTCTTACAAGGTCATTCTCATTAGGATCTGGTATGCATGGCAGTAGTTGAAACTTGAAAATCCCCAAGGCAAGGACTAGCTGCGATGCAACCTCCCTTGTTTGTCTAATATTAGAATCCATTCATTCATCAATGAAAAGAAGATATCCAGCAAAGCAAAATTGGGGGGTGTTGATGAATGACTTTTAAGCATGATCTTTATGTTCTTTTATTTAATAAAATAATGTGACTTAAAAAAATTAAGTTTGGTTGGGTGATAATGTTTCAATGTTTGGATTGTTTTTTTCCTGTTATTAAAAATAGATGATATTGAGATGATATTGGGTTGGCTTATATGAGTTTTCAGAGAGGTTATAGTTTTTAAGCATCTGCAATTTTTTATAATATAATATATATGTATTTTTATTATTGTTAATTTTTAATAAATTTTAAAAATTAAAGTTTTATTTGTGAAATGATAATATATTTGTGGATTGTCTTTTTCTTTCCATGGTGTGCACTAAATCCTATATATTTTTAAAGTATATAATATCAAATAAAAATTTTAACTATCATTTTTTTAGATATCTATGAAGTTGATATCTACGTAATTAGTTGATATCCAAATATATTAGTTAACATAGATCTTCAAATAATTTTTTTTTTTAGATATTTATGAAGTTGATATCGACATAAGTTAGTTAATGTAGATCTTCAAATAATATATTTAAATCATTTGTTCAAATATTTTTGAAAAATATAAGATCTGCAAATTTAATTCAAACTTTTCTTTTAATTTTAATTACTTTACAGCATATTCATTTTTTTTTAAATTATAAGACATTATTTTTCTATTTAGAGCATAATTTTTATTTTAAAAGGGTACGGACCGACGACAAACTTACACATCCTCTCATCATATTAGGTTGTAGAATGAACCTCTCGGCTCAAAAATCCATAAACAACTTACAACATTCATGAAGCAATCAATAGTAAGGTTAATAAAGAATTTAGAGAATGTCGAACTGGTGAAGCAATCAAAGAATTTAAAGAATTTTGAATTGGTAATGCAAGGATGGCCTTGTACAAGAAAAATGGAATAATTTCAATTTAGAAAATCCATAAGCAGCTAAAAGTATTCATGAAGAGAATTTAAAGAATGTCGAACTGGTAATGCCAGGATGGCCTTGTACAAGAAAAATGGAATAATTTCAATTTAGAAAATCCATAAGAAGCTAAAAATATTCATGAAGAAATGGTAGGCTTGATAAAGAGTTAAAAGAAGGTCGAGCTATGAAAGCCCAGTATGGCCTTGTCTTGTACAGGAAAAATGGACCTGTGGGGTTCAAGTTGGGGAAGTAGCTTCAGCAATGTGAAACAAAGGGGAAGTCTCGCAGCGGTTTGAGTCTTAATTGTCATTCAACCAACGGTTCTAATTTATATTATGTCTTGGGCAGCCTCTTCGCTAAATGGAGGTATGCCATTGAACTGGAAACCAGGAATCCAGGGCATGGCGTCTCCCTCGGCTCCTCCTCACTGCAGCTATCTATTTTGCATAGTATTTCCTCCTAGCTGCCGACAAGAGGTTGTACCCTGCGACCTCCATTGCCCAAAATTTAGATTGTGCGAACATCATGTGCTTTGACTATCACGGCTCCTAGGAAACTTCGCCACCAGAGCTCATGAGGCACTGTATGACCCATCCTCTAACACACCAGCTTCAGAATTGGATCATGGCTCCACTCTAGGATTCCCCCAACAAAGTTGTCAGGGGAATGTCACTCTGTGGGCATTCCTGGATACTCAAAAACTTAGACGAGACAGGGATTGGAGCCCTCGCCATAGCTATTAGTCCTAAGAAAACTGTGAGCAGTGAAACATGTTCAACAAGTTTAGGCAATAAAGTTCTGACTGATCGCCATGGCTAGCGTGTTGAACAAAGCAGTGAAATTAAATAAACGAAGTGGCAGCTTTCTGAAAAGTTTGAAACAAACAGCACTCACAGGGATGCATGTCAAGTATGTGTATCTATTAAAATAAGATAATTACTCCTGCATGAGGAGTTGGCTAAACATAGAGAGTATGTTAACTGAGTGATTGAGTGATTGAGTGGTTGATTGTTGAGTCAAGTCGAGTTAAGTGATAGACGATTTTGAGTGTGTGATTGCATGTCATTGCATGTCAAGATATTTTAGGAAAGTAGCTAGTTGGAAAATGTTAAATACCCTTCACCCAGTTCATTGTAAGTATCATGTTTCGTGTGATAAATAGAAGAGCAACGTCTTGTGTTTTATGTGTGAATTTCTCTTTTGTTTCCTCTGCCCTTCCAACAAATTGGTATCAGAGAAAGGTTAAGCCAAAGCTTTCAAATAGCCTGAGTATCAAAGAAGTGCAGCCGCAGTCTACAGAGAAAATTAGTTGCCTCTTATTCATTGAAGGACCTGAGAGCATCCTCAACTGAGAGTTGCCCCAACCCTCCTTGTCAGTTCCGCAGTCGACAGCCGCACAACCATTCTGTAGTTGTTCCCTAGCTATCGATTGTTTGGTGTGTTGCAGCCATAGTAAAAAATCGATTTCTCCAATGAACGGTCACCCACAAACCCCAGTTTGCATCCATTAACGCAATTAGATTTCAGGTTCAAAGCTTCTACGACACATAAGAGTCAACAAAGTCAAGTTTAAAGGTTTGAAAATATTTTGGAAAGGGGATTTTATGAAGTTACTTGAAAGTTAAAAGAGATATTCGAAAGTTTTTGGAAAGGTTTTTTGTTTTTATTTGAAATTTTTTTTTTTTATATATATAAAATAAAAACTTAGGGCTTTATTGATTATTTTTTTAAAAGAAAGAGTTTTACAAAGCTCACAAAAAAGAGAAACTTAGGGTTTTTTGAAGAGAAATTTTTGGAGAAAGATGGATTTCTCAAATTTCCAGCCCCAGTTCCCACTGTTTACAGGGAAGGATTATGATGTGTGGGCCATTAAGATGGCGACCATGTTGCAGACACATGATGTTTGGGATTATGTCCAGTTTGGGTTTCCATAACCTAAGGATGAAGCAGCAGAACAAACTCTCAATAATACAGAGAGGGAACAATGGAAGATAGACAAGAAGAAGAATTCACAAGCGTTGCAGCTTATCCAATGGGGAGTGGACCAAGCAGTGTTCCAGAAGATTATGATCACGTCTTCAGCAAAAGTAGCATGGGATACTTTGGTGACAAACTATACAAGTATGGCCAAAGTCAATATCGTTAAGTTGCATAATACTAGGAGAGATTTTGAAAGTTTGCGGATGAAGGAGACAGAGGACATCGATTCTTTCATGAATTGGGTCATAACTGTCATAAATTAGTTAAAGATTTATGCTAAAGAAATTAAAGATCAAAAAGTGGTTGAGAAGGTCCTCCGATCTTTGTCTACCAAATTTGATGTTGTGGTAGCAGCCATAGAACAAGCCAAGGATTTGGCACCATTGACAGTTGATGAGCTGATGGGATCACTTCTATCGCATGAGGCAAGGATAGACAGAAATAAGGATTCCACTTTAGAGACCGCTTTCAAAATTCAGGTTTCTATTTCAAGAGAGAGAGGTCGAGGCAGAAGTAGATCGACAGGCAGAGGACAAAGTGGAAGATATGGTGGTCAGAGAAATCGCCGAGAAGAACATGAACATGAAAGTGGAAGCAACTATAGAAGCTTCAACAATAATCAAAAAATTGGCAAACCAAAGGTGAGATGTTATTATTGCAATAAATTTGGTCACTATGCTCGTGATTGCAGGAAGAAGATAGTTGATCAAGAGAACCAAAGAGCTAATCTCACTACAGAGAGTTCTAACTCCATGTTCTTAGCTTGCTATACCATGCATGAACCTTCTGTTAGTGTGTGGATGTTAGACAATGGTTACAGTAACCACATGACAGGCAACAAGGATTTGATTGCAAATTTTGATCAATCTGTGATAACAGAGGTAAATTTGGGCACTAAAAAGAATGTCGAAGTAGATGGAAAAGGAGTGGTCAACATTCTGACCAAGCAGGGGGAGCCGAAGACAATCTCAGAGGTATATTATGTTCCTAGTCTCAAACATAATTTGTTAAGTGTTGGTCAATTGACACAGAAAGGATACAAAGTTATCTTTCAAGGTCAAGAATGTATTATATATGACAATCCCCCAAGCAAGCAACTGATAACAAATGTGTAGATGACGAGGAACAGACTCTTTCCTCTAATTTTGAATTATAGTGGTCAGGTGAATTCTTTTACAGTTGCATGTTCTGATGATTATTGGTTATGGCACTTATGATTTGGACACTTGCACTTTTCTAGTTTAAGATTGTTGCAGCAGAAACAGATGGCCAGAGGATTACCTCCCATCAAAGAACCTACTAGTACTTTTGAGTGTTGCATCTTAGGAAAGCAACATCGTGAAAGTTTTCCAAGGGGAGTTGCATACAAAGCAAAGAAACCTCTTGACAAACTTGTGTGGACCTATGAGGACACAGCCGATTGGTGGAAGTTGTTACTTCCTCACTTTCATTTATGACTACAGCAGAAAGACTTGGGTTTACTTCTTGAAGCAGAAGTTTGAAACTTTTGCAAAGTTCAAGGAATTCAAAGCCTTAGCAGAAAAACAAAGTGATCGAAAAATCAAGGTACTGAGGTCAGATCGTGATGGGGAATATGAATCAAATGAATTCCATGATTACTACAAACGATATGGGATCAGAAGACAGTGTACAACGAGGTACACACCACACCAGAATGGTGTAGCAGAGAGAAAGAACAGGACAATTATGAACATGGTAAGAAGCATGTTGAAAGGCAGAAACTTGTCTAATGAGTATTGGGTAGAAATAGTTGCATGTGCTATTTATGTGATCAACAGATCTCCTACAAAGAGTGTGATGGACAGAGTACCATAAAAAGCATGATCAGGTATGTATTGCAGTGTATCTCATCTCATAGTATTTGGATGTGTAGCTTATGCACATGTGCCTAAGGATCGAAGAGGCAAATTGGATGATAAAAGCGAAAAATGTATATTCACTGATTATAGTGAGCAATCAAAAGCTTACAAATTGTATAACCCTATCACAAAGAATATCGTAATTAGCAGAGATGTTGTGTTCAAGGAACAAGAGTCATGGAATGGAACTGTAGACAAAACAGTTGATGCACAAGTGCCACTGATGGAGGAAGATGATGTAGCAGAAAAGGAGCAGGAAGAATCACAGTTGAAGACACCAAACAGAGACACACCAACAAGGACTCCAAGATTTTTAGAGCAGCATGGATCCTCAAGCAGATCAACAGATTAAGATTCTCTCAGCGATCAATCAGGTGATGAATAAGTAATGGTAAGAGAAAGATGAGAAGTTTGAAATATATTTACGATGATTTGGATGTTAGTTCAAATTTTGCATTGTTGTCATTCCAGCCTTCTTCATTTGAAGAAGCAATCAAAGATGAGGGTGCAAACCATGGATGAAGAAATTGAAGCTATTGAAATGAATGATACATGGGATTTGGTTGATTTTCCAATGAACAAAAATCTCATTGGTGTGAAGTGGGTGTACAAGATAAAGTTGAATGAGAAAGGTGAAATTGATAGATTTAAAGCATGACTTGTACCAAAAGGATTCTCGCAACAACTGGGAATAGACTTTGGAGAAATGTTTGCTCCAGTAGCCAGATTGGATACTGTAAGAGCAGTTCTAGTCACAACAGCTCAGAACAAGTGGAAAGTATATTAGATGGATGTGAAACCAACCTTCTTGAATGGAATTCTAAAAAAAGAAATTTATGTGCAGCAGCCCCCAAGATATGAAGCTGAAATTAATGAAGAGAAAGTTTACAGGTTGAGGAAAGCGCTCTATGGACTGAAGCAAGTGCCTGGAGCTTGGTATAGAAGAATTGACAACTACATGATCAAGAATGGATTTTGCAGAAGCAACACTGAGCCTACTTTATACACTAAGGTAAATGAGCATGGACGGATTTTGATTGTTTGTTTATATGTTGATGACATGATTTTTACAGGTGATTTTGAGATAGAAGAATTTAAAGAAGCCATGATGAAAGAATTTGAGATGACAGATCTTGGTCTCATGAAATATTTTCTTGGCATAGAAGTTGAGCAATCTAAAAAAATGAATTTTTATTTGTCAAAATAAATATTCCAAAGATTTGTTGAAAAGATTGAGGATGGAAAATTGCAAACCTGTCCCTACACAAGTTGCAACAATTACAAAATTAAGCAAGGATGATGAAAGATCATATGTCAATCCAACTCTATTCAAAAGATTGGTTGGCATCCTCATGTATCTCACAACTACAACACCGGATATCATGCAAGGAGTGAGTTTGATTTCCATATTTATGGAGACTCCAAAATACACACATTAGAATGCAGGAAAAAGAATTCTGAGATACATAGTAGGAAGTAAAATTGTGGCATAATGTATGCAAGCACAGAAAATAAAGATTTGATTGGATACACAGATAGCGATTTTGCAGGCAGTTTGGATGATAGGAAGAGCACTTCTGGTTTTGTGTTGCACCATGGTTCAGGTGTGATTTCATGGGCATCTAAGAAGCAACCCATTGTCACACTTTCGTTAGCAGAAGCAGAATATATGGCAGTAGCCCATTATGACACTTTCGTCAACAGAAGCAGAATATATGGCAGTAGCAACATCAGCAGCATGTCAAGCAGTGTGGTTAAGAAAAGTATTTGACAGACTCAAGAAAAAAAAACAATGATCAATAGTAATATATTGTGATAGCACCTTAGTGATTGCACTATCCAAGAATAATGTGTTTCATCGGAAGAGCAAGCATATTGATACCAGATATCACTTTATTAGAGATCTTGTGATTAATCGAGAAGTTCACTTGAAGCCTTGTAAATCTAGTGATCAATTGGTTGATATATTTACTAAGTCATTAGCACAAGATGTGTTTGAGTTTCATAGAAGAAACTTGGGTGTTGTAAGCCTAGCGGAGACATAGACCAGCAAGCATGTTTGAGTTGTCATGAGTCATGTTTTAGTTTAGCGGTCGTAATTAAGGAGGAGTGTTAAAATAAGATAATTACTCTTGCATGAGGAGTTGGCTAAACATAGAGAGTCAGTTAACTGAGTGATTGAGTGTTTGAGTCAAGTTGAGATAAGTGATAGACAACTTTGAGTGTGTGATTGCATGTCAAGATATTTTAGGCAAGTAGCTGGTTGGAAAAAGTTAAATAACCTTCACAAGATTCATTGTAAGCATAATGTTTTGTGTGATTAATAGAAGAGCAACAGCTTGTGTTTTATGTGTAAATTTCTATTTTGTTTCCTATGCCCTTCCAAGAGTATCACTTTCAATTAGAATTAAAAAAGTAATTAGAAAATTGTTTAACCTTTGATTTAAGAAATTAGAAATTATAGTTAAAACTATTTTCCGCCCCTTATCATTCTTAAGGAGTAAACGTTTGTTTATGGTAATTTAGTCTATTAAATTCGTATTAGGCATTTCTGATAACTATATTGATGGTGCAGTGATGATTGATATGATATTGGGTTGGCTTATATGCGTTTTCAGAGAGGTTATAAAAATAGATGAGATTGATATGATATTGGGGTGGCTTATATGAGTTTTCAGAGAAGTTAAGAAAGTTGCTGTTAGGAGAGGTTGACATTCTGCTCTTAGTCCGTTAATGCACAAAACATTTTGAAAGTACACACTTTAACCAGTTATTTGATTGTTTATCACCACAAATGAACATTGCATTTAAAAAATCCGTAAACATCTTATAACATTCATGAAACCATCATTCATGAAGCAATCAGTGGTAGGGTAAATAAGGAATTTAAAGAATGTCCAACCGGTAAAGCCCAGTATGGCCTTGTACAAGAAAAATGGAATAATTTCAATTTAGAAAATCCATAAGCAGCTAACAACTTTCATGAAGCAATGGTAGGGTTGATAAAGAATTAAAAGAATGTCGAGCTGTTAAAGCCCAGTATGGCCTTGTCTTGTACAAGGAAAAATGGAATAATTTCGATTTATATGTACCATCCTTAACTCCCGGCGGTCGCGATCCCGAACATTGACGGCGTTGGCGTGCCGTAAGAGTCCAGACCACTACCATCGCATCCAATATTCCAATCGGGCACTCCACTGATTTGCTTCGCCTTTTTCTTCTCGCTCCGTGCGGCCTTTACCTTATCCTTTGATGAATTGCGGTTGCCAGGGCTGGGGCTGGACGAGGTCTTCTTTAGAGCGTTGGAGGCTAACCGCATCCTCATTGTCGACGCTGATTTTTGCACATTCGAATGGCCTCCGCCCGGGCTCGGGCCTCCCGGAAGCTTTTCAAATATTGGAGTATCATCACTGTCCTTTCTATCTTCCGATGCTCTCTCTAATTTCTCCGGTTGATGACCGTTGGTGTAAGAGTGGCCTACTCCCGGGCTTCAACCCGACGGGAGTTTATTAAATGTTTTTATGCGTATTCCTTCCTCATCTTTTTCTTTACTCATCTTTTCCATTGCATTGCGGCCATTGGTAGCCGAATTGCCTACTCCTGGACTTGGCCCAGATGAAAGTATATTCACCATCATTGCGCTTTTCTTCTTCGATTGTGAATTTTGGGTGATTTCAGCTTTCTTTATCGATTCTGACTTCAGGCTGATCTTCTCCATCATATTTCGCCCGTCGGTCTGAATGGCCTACTCCTGGACTTGGCCCAGAGGGCAGTATATTCATCATCGTTGCGCTATTCTTTGACTCAGATTCTTGGGCCATCTCGGTATAGCCATTGGTGACCTTGTGCCCTACTCCCGGGCTTGGCCCTGATGGCAGTTTGTTAAAT
The DNA here is from genome assembly GCA_031772625.1 of Pinus tabuliformis. Lineage (NCBI taxonomy): Eukaryota > Viridiplantae > Streptophyta > Pinopsida > Pinales > Pinaceae > Pinus > Pinus tabuliformis. The sequence goes on from CM062818.1 coordinate 820,941,712, forward strand.
GTTCCCAACTGTGATTGAGTGTCGGCAATACCACTTGTATGGGCATTCCCAACTCCTGGGCTCGGACCGGAAGACAACACATTGTTGGGTGTTGTTCTTGCCGGAGATGTGGCCGAATATGTAGTTGTAGATTTCTCCCAGTGCTCCACACCAGGGCTTTGTCCTGAGGAGAAAATATTTCCTTCGATCCGATTATTGACGCTCACATGCCCAACTCCAGGGCTGCTGTGTGAATTCAGCATCTCGTGATGGATGTCAGCGTTGCCTTCGATTGGTGCGACTTCTTTAATACCTGCTGGCGCCTTGGAGCTACTGCCATCTCCTGGCGTAACTTCTTTCTGTGAAAGCTCTGCTGCTATGATCGTATTATTCACCGAGTGGGTCAAAATCTCAGAGTTGCTCCCTGGATTCGACTCAGAGTTGTTTGCCACATGTCCTCCCGAACCGCTGTAGTTTTGTTTGGACGAACCCACGGCCACGGCGTCGAGGTCGGAATCGAAGATAACTGCACAATTCTGATGCGAGAGGGCGGCGTTGTCAAAATGATGCTCCAAAACCCTAGCTTCCGCAAATTGTAGAGCACACAATGTGGTGAATAATAGCACTAGGAAACCCATTATGCGGACGTGATCCATAAAATGAATTGCAGAGGATATGATGAAATGGAAATATCTAGAATAACAAAGGCTGCTTGAAATTTGAGGCTTTGGCGAGAATAAACTCTCCTAATTCTCTCAGAAAGCCAATCTTCCTCAGACATACAAAAGGACCTTACCAAAGATTATGGTTGGTAATGCGAGAGAGTTGCAGAGAATACCCACCCGAGATCCCTTTGGTGAGGTCGTTGGATGGAGAGTGGAGTAAGTGGGCATGAATATATAGGTGTGGGATTCCAAGTTGGGGAAGTAGCTTCAGCAATGTGAAACAAAGGGGAAGTCTCAGAGCGGTTTGAGTCTTAATTCTCAGTCAACCAACGGATTTAATTTATATTGTCTGCTGTAACTGCAGCATTTGACTTGAATGGATGGAAATAAGCAAATAAATTGAATTGAATTTTTAAGTAATGTGTAATTGTTCAAGTAAAGTTTCAATTTGTGAAGTCATCTCTGGCGGCTTTGCAAATAACGCATGCAATTACAATTTCAAATGGCACATACATCATTTCGTGGTTTTGCCTTCAATTCACTTATGTAACTCCTCTTTCAGACAACAATAAATAAGCTCAGTGATCAGCGTTGACCGTAATACAGTGCGCACACAAATAATATTGTTGTACGTGTTTCCTTAAATCTTGTACCCTGTAGCCTTAGGGTAGGTTTAGGAGTACGACCAACTAAAAGATTTACAGGGAGAGTGTTGAAGGGGTGTTAAGAGTCCCTTTAATTGACTTGAATTTCGATGAGCATTACATAAAATACAACGGTGGTCATCCCCCCAAAGCTGCTCGGAATTCAAAAGGGGCGTGCTCCCTAATTTAGGGAGTCACCTCCACTGAAATTGCAGCCCGCTTTCTTCCTTCTTTAGCTCTACAAAGGAATACTTTGAACAGTTCCCACTATTATCTTTTTACCGAAAATCTATATAGATGGTCAACGAGTCTATCTATATATTATAAATTTGATTTCGCTATATATATTTACATTTTTTTTTAAATGTTCTTCTTTTTTGCGTAATCATTAACAAATTGTAAATTTGTCTTATTAAAAAATGGTGAGATTTATATATATACCATTTAAGCTATAAAATATACTTAATCTCTTAATCTAGTGCATAATAATCTCACAGGTATATACTTTTACTTTAAATTATAAAACATTATATACATAGTATTTAGGCGTAAATAAATTTTCAAAATAATGTTATATTTGGTAAATAAGTGAATCTTAAATATTATATATATTTATTATCTGTTAATATTAAATTATATTATTATTATTATAAATAATATTTTTTCACAACAAAAATATCTTAAATTTATCTAATTAAAAAAATATATATTGTATATAATAATATCATTCATTATGTGTTTAAGAAAAAAATAAAAATATAAAAGAAAATATGAGAAACTAAGTGTTGTAGTAATTACTTCTCCTTTTTTCTTTTTTTTCTTTTGAACCTTCTGCCACCCCCCTTGTCACGCCTTTACCCTAGCGGTACTCTTCCAACTGCACGAAGTGGGTACGACACCACCACCCGTTTTCTTTTTAACAATACTCACAAGTGTGGACTACACCTAACTTTCATACTTAATTTATTTTTCAATTTTTCTAAGTATTACCTTCGTTTAGCACAATGGAAACATTCATAACACATTCATCATCATTATCATTTTAACATAAGTGCACAACGGATATAAAACAGGAGGGGCAACTCCCTGCAATATGAGTCTGCCCAATAATAATGATAATATCAAATTTTACATAAACTTACAACCAGAGAGGAAATCCCAAATTCCAACTCTTGAATCTGCAAATTTACAAGCTTGGCCTGCACCAACCTGCAACCTTGCCTTTCACCGGACAAAGGTGCCCACAAGCAACCTCCATCATTTCACCGTCATTCGGCCCATGCCCGTCGTTCACTTGCCTTCGTGCAGGGCTGCCCGGTCGTGTCGCCCACCCGTCCCACGCCTGTAGCTCATCCGCACCATGTCACCAACACTCTGTGCTTGACCTCCAACTTGCCTCGTCGCATCGATCGTTTCCACTGGTTCAACGGCTTGTCATGCCCACGGCTATGTCACCCAACTCGCGAGTCGCCCAACTCGTGGGTCGCCCCGCTCGTCCTCGGGTGCGCCCACCCACTCGTCGTTACACCGTCCGCTCACCCAACTCATGGTTGCCTTGACTCGTTGTGCCAACCATCCATCCGCAGTTACTCATCTCGTCGTGCCAACCCACCATTTCGCAATTTCGCCCATTCAACACCTGACGCCCTTACCCGAACTCGCCTCACTTATTGAGGTACCAAGTGTGCCCACCTGCGGTCTCGCCCATCGCACTTTGTGTGCACTTGCCTAGCAACCCAACCCATGACTCGACCTACCCAACTATCCAAACTGCGCCCTCGCCACTGCCTCACCTGCTGCCTTAACCGTCAACCCCCCCTGTGGCCTCGCTGCCTGCAGCTCACCCGATATGTTTTCACCTTACCTTCGCTCCATGCTTCGGCCCAAGACACTGCCTGCACTTCGCCCTCCATTCAGCCTCCTCAAGTTAGCTCGCACCTCTTGCTTCTCTAAACACTTAAAGATTTGCATTATGATTTTTCTCCACCATCCTTCGTTAGTTTATATGGCATTCAACCCTTTGGCTGGGGCTTCGACTCATCAAGCCGACCCACTGTTTGGTTGAACCACCCATCTCCAACATTGGCCCATAGTGTGGGTACCCATGTGTGGGACCACCCTCCATATAAGTTCGCCACACTTCCAACACTTAGCCATTTTCGCGATGACCCTTGTGTGGTCACCCTTGGCTCGTTCAGTTAGCTCTTCACACCGTGCGAGCACGCCCTCGACTCATCGGTTGAACCGCCTAGCTCGTCTCTTGTCCGTCTTGCGCCCACGCCGACTCTCGTTGTATCATCAGTTAAACACGCTCGTTTGGAGCGCCCGACTCACTGCATCGCAACAATGACTCATGGGCCTTACATCCTCCCCCACCTCAAGTCATTGTCATCCTCGACAATTCTCCATCCCAACAATCACCTTTTGCTAAGATTTCCATTCAACCACTGTCATAAAGTGCTATCAGCTCCAACATCTCAAGATGCCCATACTGCCTGCCTTCACTCTAGTGTCACACAAACCATTGGTCTATGTCTCCATAAACAGGAAGTCTCCTTGATCCATGACTTCTGTCAGTCCATATATTGCAAACATCCCTGCAACATATGTAATACAACTGTCTCCATCATGTGTCGTCCATCATGTGAATCTCTGCATAATACTCCAGCCAACACAACATCTTAGTCAAAACCAAGACATCTATCTGACACAAACTCGGCACATTGCATGCCCCCATGTCATCGAACTAGTTGGGTAGCTAATCCAACCATAATGCTCAACCCATGAGAATGTACCTTCTCCATGCCACCGTCGGTTGTTTCTCAACATCCTGTCACAATCTCAACTCGATCAAGAATCTGTCCAAAATAAGCCATGCTCAGGTCCATGGTATGCCCATCCCATCTGCAACATGTTGTCCATGATGCTAATGCCAATGTGCTGCTATGCAGTCGCATCCATTCTAGCATCATCAACCTGTCAAATAAAGAAGCCTCCTCCCAAGGCCCCTTGTCAAGGTGGTGCAGCCCTTCTAAGTGTTAAGGTCACTGCACCAACCTATCTCCAAGGTTTTCTATCGAGAAAGGAGGGCCAGGAAGTTCCCTCCCTAACTCTCATCCACCCATGTATCAGATTGATGTTGTGTCTTCAAGTACTTGTGCACAACTTCAACCTCCTCATGTGTACACCCAAGCTTCCCAAGCTTGTCTTCCATCAATTGAAAGTCATATATGCCCATGGAATATCTGCAAAACTCCACTATGCCAGTCAGATCTCTGCCCGTGTAATATTCCCCAACCACTACCATTGAAGAAGTATTCACACTTCCTTCATCTGCAACTCCGTTGTGAATATCTTTGGTAGCAGATGCTCCTGTCAAGTGTCTCAAGATGTGTGAAATTGATTTTCCACCCCCATCTTTCCTTCTAGCTCTAGCAACGAAGTTTACTAATTTCTCTTCCTTCGTTGTTTGAGTCATACACCCAAGTCTTCTTTGCTCCACATCAACATGCTTCACATTCGGATCTTTTGGATACAAAGTCATTGAAGCCATCCTTGATCTATACCCCAAGCGACTCCTTCTATTCATCGGAGCCAACAAAGTTCTCACTTCAATTGTAATTAAGAGAATGTCTCGGTCCAACATTGGTATGGCTTGTGCAATCTTCAAAAAGTCTTGCCCCAACACCATAGAATGATCATCCAAGTCCATGATTCTCAAGTCCAACTTTCCAAACCAAGAGCCCACTCTCACCTGAGTGTTCTTCATCGCACCAGTCATAGCTTTCATGGTGGATTTTACTTCTTTGAAAGCACTCCACTCTCTCCCCACTTTAGCTTTCTTCCTAAAAGACTTTGTTTCTTTCCTGCTAAGGAAACTATGATTAACTCCCGTGTCCACCAAAGCTGCAAATATCTTGCCATATACAACCACCTGCACAAAACTCACCTTCAGGGCATCACCATCCTCTTTCGGCTTGATCTTTTGTCTTACTTCAGCAAACTTCTTCAACAATTCGACCTCAGAAGAGTCTATCGACTTGTGCTTCAACCTGACTTCCTTCTTATGATACTTCACTTCCTTGCTTGGCTCCTCTAAGCAATCCAATCATGGTTCTGCCTGAATCATTCGAGCTTATCCTCCATTGTTCCCTGCTTAAGTGCACCAA